>CAUYRT010035808.1:0-55608 GCA_963574885.1 Lepilemur ruficaudatus
GCTTGAGCCCAGGAGTTTGAGGTTGCTGTGAGCTAGGCTGATGCCACGGCACTCTACAGCCCAGGCAACAGAGTAAGACTCTGCCTCAAAAAAAAAAAAAAAAGAAAGTGTTTTATGTATTCTGGACAGTAATCCCGTATCTGTTATATATAATGCAAATAAAGTTGTATGTAACTATTTTAAATGATTTAATAAATAGTAGCAAAGTTTTATGACTTATCACTGATAAAATAACAGTATCCAAATTTTTAAATTAACTTAGTTCATTGATAGATAAATGTGCTATATTAGATTGTGCTTTCTGATACTTAGGAAATGAATGTTCTCTCAACCATGTTTACTTAATTAGTAGGTGAGTGATTCACCTTGTAATTTTCAGTTTAATGGCAGAATTGTCAAGGTCAAAGTTTCCTTTTTCACTGTGTAAAAACACATAAAATGAAATATTGTGAAATGCAAATATTTTTGTTCACAAGTGCTATTCAAGAAAAGGTTGCAATTTAGCCTCAAATGCTTTTCAAATATTTATATATATATAAAGATAATATATGGAAAATACACACTCATTTTTGAAAAAATATAGATGGTAACCAAATAAAATTTGGTTATTTACAGTGATATGAAAATTAAATAACAATACTGAACATAATTGTAACAGATATTCCAAATATTGAAATTCCAATATTGAAATATTGGATTTGAATGTGAATTTTGAGTTTTAATCCAATATTATTTAATTTTATTATTTACTTCATAGACAGAATTTCAGTTTGGTCTATTGAAAAACTATGCTGATATTATTGTTCAACTGTACCATAGAGAAATTTCCAGTGTTGTATAGACATCTTTATCACATTTTCTTTAAATCAGCTCTTGAGATGAGTTAATATAATTATTTCCATTTTTTATTAAAAGAAAACTGAGCTTTATTCAGTTTTTATTAAAGCAAAAGAGCTCTACTCAAAGTTGCAATGAGTAGCACATTAATTAATTGTATCCTAGAAATCCTTTTATATTCAATTTTAAAATTTCATACATGTGACAAAAATGCTGTTACTTTGGGCTCTGCTGGATCATATTAAAATTAATTCCTTATTAAAGCACAATAACTGGCCCAGAGCATCTGCCCTATAAAATGTTTACTAAATAAAAGATTGATTTCAACAAACAGAAGAAAACACAACTCATTTGAACCACGCTCGCTCCTATAATCCGAGCACTCTGGGAAGCAGAGGCGGGAGGATCACTTGAGGTCAGGAGTTCAAGACCAGTCTGGGCAACACAGTGAGACCCCATCTTTACAAAAATTTTATTTTAAAAAGGAAAAGGTTGAGGGAGACACTGACTTCAAATGGGCTTCAAGCAACTTTGAAAACAGAAAGGTTGTATAAGTTTGCAGGGATTCTCCCCTCCCCCAGTTTTGGTTCTTCCTTAGTATTTTACTTTGTTATAGTTTAATTTGTCAAAATTAAAAAGAGACTATTACTAAGCATAACTGTACCAGAGAGCAAAGGCCCTGGATAAAGACAGGCAAAGTTCAATCCCATGCGCTGACACAAGCCATTCCACTTACGCCATCACGGGCTGAGTGTACTACTAACAGCAGCAGCAGCATTAGGGCTGCTGTGAGAACGAGAGGAAGGAACATAAGAACGGACTTCACACAGGGCCTGGCACACGGTAAGCCCCGCAAATGTGCGAACAATTGTAATACATGCTATTTAGCTTTGCAAACACTAACTGTAATACATAACATGTAGGAAAGGGGACTGAAAATGAAGAAAAAATACCAAGAGAAAAGTAGTATTTGTACAGCTTTTTGAAAGCAATAAATGCAGAATTTGGAATGACAATAGACTTCACTAGTGAAAATAAAAGGTGAAAAATAATTGAAGTCTCAATTATAAGCAAATTGCCTTTTTTGAAAAAGATGTGTTACTTCAGAAACTTGTTTAGTATAAACAAAAAAGGGGGTATTCAACCGTAACACAGAGTAAGGATGACACATAAAAACTTCAGTTGTGATGTGACAGTTAGTTTTTGTGAGAATTTCTCTTAAAAGTAAAAAGACCTATTTTGAATAAGGCACTGTTTAACTTAATGAATAAAAACAATCACTTTTTTTTTGAAAAAGGCCTACATCTTATATTCACCCCAAAAGAAGTTAGATCCAATTTACTCTTGGGAATAAAAACGCTACTGTTACTACTCTAAAATGTTTACTATTAGTACATCTGGTAGATGTTACTATTTATACCACCTAAATGCATACAACAGTAACACTGTGGGCCACAATTTCAATTTTCATTTCAAGAAATTATTCGCACAAGTTAATCTTGGATAAGGCTCTTTCTGGTCCATGTCCTGCAATGCTAATGTTTTGCTTTGGCAATTTCTAACCTTCTAATACACCTACAGAACTTAAAACTTTTCCTTGATGAATCATGGTACAGGAATTGGAGCACTTTCTTGGCACTGATGGTATATAGGAAGAGAGAAAGTGGGAATGGTGAATTAAGTATGTTCCTTTTTGCCAAGAGCAAAATTAAGGCCTTGAAGCATTAACGTCTTGGAATCTAGAACTGTCACAGACACTGCAAGGCTGGTAGCTTAGGTTGCCAGATCGATTTTCTGGCTACCTTCTCCTCGTCCCCTCCTCCCTCATTAATTATTCCTACAAGAAAGAGAGTGGGACAATAGAAAAAAGGCCGAATTGGTCAGTCTTCAGTTTAGAATTGATAAAAGTGATGGTTTTTGTTATAGCATTGATAAATACAACAGGTAAAATTGAAGTTAAAGTGTGAGATTGTCAGTCAAAGTAACAACCCATGACATAGTAAAGATAACAAAGTGTTCCTTGATCCAACTTGGCTTGAATGAAACATTCTTAAAAATGTAAACCCCCTCCTCCAACTTCTTTGCCTGAACTATCAAGCAATCATTTAATCCAGGTGTCAGTAAACTACAGCCCTTGGTTCAAATTACAACCCACCACCTGTTTCTATCAATAAAGTTTTACTGAAACGTACACATTCATTCATTTATATGGCTACTTTGTGCCACAATGGCAGAGTTGGGTAGTTGACACAGGGACAGTATCACTTAAAAGCCTAAATTATTTACTATGTGTCCCTCTATAAAAAAAAAAAAAAGTATTCCAGCCACTGTATATTCGTCAGGGTTCTCCAGAGAAACAGGACCAATACGATGTGTGTGTGGTATGTGTGTGTGCATATACTGTATTAGAACCTATTCAGTCTAGACTGATTTAAATTCAACCTTGATTAAAAGCAGGGAATCATCTCAAAACATTATTTCAGTCCTATATTTTTACCAACTGATTTTTAAAAAATTGGCTTTGGTGATTATTATTAAAGTGTTTGCTGTCAAAAATTGTATCTATTGATATGTAACAACAGCCCCGTAAACTGCTGATAACTTAAATCCAGTTAAACTTTCAGTCACAAACACATCCAAAATCCAAAACTTCAGATACTGAACTACACCTTCATAATGGACCAAAAAAATGTACTCCCCTTCCCTTAAATTAGCAAAGAACAGTTGCATAATTGTTTCTAGAACAATTAAGTTTTTAGGTATTTTTATGCAAACGTATATTGCTGTGATCTTTTTATTTCTTCTTTTAATCTGAATTTTCTATTTCTTGTTTTTAAACTCTCTCCTTTGGAGGAATTAATTTACCTTCGTTGCTTGTACACAGTAACTTTTCAATATAAAACCACTATGCACTTTCCGGATTCATTCTGACATAGATACATCCTAGCCTCACAGAAGCAATCTGACGATGAAGAGCACCCCAAAACCCCGCAGAGACTTGGTTCTAATGAATGAATCTTAAGGATAACTTTAAAGCCAAGCTCTATTTTTTTTTCTGCTTCTCTTTCACTCACTCATTGAGAAACATTCACTCACTATATTATGCTTACACTGTTGAGAACAGAATGGTAAATATGACTCCAGCTCTGCACTCAACAAGCGTAGAGTTTATTTTAGTTAGAAGTGAAAACTCACAAAACAACGATGTAGTTAAGACAACATTTTCAATGAATAAAAGCGGCTCACATTCAAAAGATCAAGGCAAAAATACTAGCAGCAGTACAAATACGTCTTCACGTCTCCTATCCCAACAAAATCTCTCCCTCGACCTCATGTCTCCAGCTGCCGCCCCATTTTTCTAGTCTTTTCACGGGAAAACTTACTTTAACAATCATCCCAAGTCACTGTCCCTGCCTCCTACTTTCCTCTTACTTCTTCAACCAACTGCAAGGGGTCTAATTCCCTGACATTCCACTTGACAATCACCCTTGTCAAGGTCACCAACACCCTCCCTGTGCTAATTATCCGTACTCAAGTTACTCCAACAGAATTAATTATGCTCTTCTTTCGGAAATATTCTGTCAAACTGACAGTGAATTCTTTGACAAATTGGCCAAGGGCAACCCTTGAAGCAGAATCTTTTCTCCACTCGGCTACTCTCTAAAAAGGTCTAGTTCATTTTTAGTGTGTTAGAGATCAAAATTGGTGCTGCTGCTAGACCATCTTAATGACAGATGGAGGAAAAATGTTATTCACATTAGTATTTCCACTTTAACTCCAACTGTATTCTTGTCTTCCTAGCACATTCTTTGAATTTTATTTTTTTGCAACACATCTACTTACATCTTAAAAGTCTTTATTAAACTGTTTTTTTTTTTTCTTTGTAGTCCCCATACGTCATTGCAATTTTATTCATTGACAAGTCTCGGGCCTGCCTTCCTCCCAACCGCATCTCATGGCACTTCCCTCTTGTGCGTGATGCTTCTGCCACTCTGGGCTTTCTTGCTTCTTAAACATGCTAACCTTGTACCCTCCCCGGATCCCCTGTGCCGGCAATGAATTGGGCAGTAGGAGACCTGGACTCTAATCCAATCCTCCCAATATATACCACCTTGATCATGATACTCGGCTGAGCTGTGCTTTAATTTTATTGTTTAACACTGTGGTCCCTAACCCCGGGCTGCAGACCAGTACCGGTGGTTGGTGGCCTGTTAGGGACTGGGCTGCAAACCTCTGCAATGCTCCCTGCCTCCCTCCCCACATCAGAGGAAAAATTGTCTTCCCCACCTTCCACGGAAAAATTGTCTTCCATGAACTCGGTCCCTGATGACAAAAAGGTTGGGACCGCTAGTTTAACACATGAACTCTCATGTGAGTTGTATTTAACTCACACTAGTTTTGAACCCAGGGCCTCTGAAGCATTTGTAACTCACACATCTCTTTACTTTGGGAACCGCATGGTGTGCAGGCAACTCACACTGCCATGCTGTAGCATACACGTTGCGTGGTGGGTGGCCCCTTGGGCAAGACCCTGCAATTGGTTCGTGAAAATCTTACTTGTTGATGTTCTTACATTGTTACAGTATTGACAATTTAATTGCATTAACTCATGCACACAGAAAACAATAAAAAAATAACAAATTTCTCATTAAATTAGAAAAGACCATTTTGTTTTTGAAGTTTTTATTCTATTTTCGTAATAAAACACCAGGGCTCCAAGGAAAAAAATTTTTCCGGTGTGGCAGGCAATGTGTTACGCAAAGATTTGTACTTCATCTTGAAGGTTTCTCTGGCTATAAAATTGTCTTAAGTCCTACTTTAATATATTCTGAAAAAAAATTACTGACTTTTATAAAACTCTAGGGCAAAAGATATTCTAAATATAAATTGATCAGTAAATTAATGGAAATTGTTCTGTCAAGGGCAGATAAACACCCTCAGAACAGAAACAAAGGTTAAGGATAAGGCATCGACGGTACAGAATTTGAACACCAAACACATGCTGTCCAGTTTGTACTTTCTCAGTTACCGTAAAAGCCAGTCCTAATATTCCCAGCAGTCTTACCACAAACGCTGGGCCAGTCAACCTACATTCCTCATTGGATCTCCACAGAGATCCTTGAAAATTCATTTTGCAATAAGAAAACAATAATCTCTCTTAAAAGGCAAATCAATGGTGTCATCTCACTTAAAACCCTTCCAAGGCTTTGCTCTGAATTTACAATAAAGTCCAGTCTCCTGTCCTTAGCCTCAGTGGTCAAGCATGATCTGGCTCCTTTTATCTTTCCTCTAAGATTGCTTCTCGGTCACCAACCCCCCTGTTTACTAAGCTGCAGCCACACTGAGCTTCTAAGTCACACCAAACATTAGTGTCTTTACCCAGGTGTGGAAAGCTCTTTACCTGACTGCACACCTGGCTCACTCTTTACCATCCTTCAGGTTGCAGTTTAAATGTCAGCTTCTCCTGTCTAGTTAGTGCCTGCAATCACCGTCGCAATACATCTTTTTTTTTTTTTTGCACTTAGCACAGCCTGTCATTATTTATTTATTTATTTATTTATTCCATTCCCCTCACTGAGGTTTATATCCTGGCTTTTTGCCACCTGTTTGATGTTTTATCTTCGCTGAGCTACTTAGCCTCTTTGAACTTTCTCCCAATGTTTATCTCACTGGGCTGTTTTCGGAATTAAACTAGGAAAATAGAAGCACCTAGAATAGCATTAAGCACATTTCAGGGGCTGTTAGTTGAATATGGAGGACAAATACATCACTAAACAGTTCAATGTTAAGAGTAGGAGTTCCCTAAAATTTAGTACTAGCAGTTTTATCCACATTCTAGGGGAAGAAGCACAGAGTGAATATTTAGCTTCTAGTAACACTGAAATTTTCTGGAGGCGAAATGCCAAGTTGTTAAGAATAACTTGCTGCAAGACCTTTTAAGTGTGAACAAACAGAAAAATGCAGGTGAATTACAATGTGGGCAAACTGAAATAATGAGATAAAAAAGAAGCCAGTGAATTTTTAAACTACGTTTTCTACCCTACCCCTCCAGAGCTCCTTTCCTCTCAACCCCACCCACACCTGTGCCCACCATGCCCTGCACTAGAATCTCAATGTGAGGTGGCGAGGTGTTGTCTGATCTGGGGAGAAGCGGGACTTCCCAGCTGGTTTGGTGCATTTCCGCAGCCTCTTCCCCAGGATTTACATCCAACAAACTACACTGGTCTAAACTACGTGCTTGGAATTATCAAACCACCATGGAAAATGGCCCAGAAATTATTTGCGACCTTTTCCTGGAGAATGAATATGCAACGCCAAAGACAAAAGTGAACAATATAATAGTAAATAATATAATAATATAAACCAAGATACAGAAAGTCTCTTAGTTAATAGGTTATGGTCCCAATGATTTGTTTTCTGGGTGGTTAGGCCTCTACATTAGCCATCAGAGTTGTCTGCAAAATAGTATCAGTAATATTACAAAAACTCGTTACTTTGTGTTAAGCAAAGCCTATTGCGTTTGCAACATCCAAACACACCTCCCTTCCAGCACAATGGACCAGGGGCTGCCCTCAATTCTTTCCGCATCTGCTGAGCTGTGAGAGCAGGTGTTCATTTCACGCCAAGCCTTCAGTGACAATACCTGCATCAGTTTGCTTGAGCTGCCACAACAAAGTACCACAGACTGGGTGCCCTGAACAACAGAAATTTATGATCTCACAGTTCTGGAGGCCAGAAGACTAAGCTCAGTGTTAGCCAGGTTGGTGTCTTCTGAGGTCTCTCTTCTTTGCTTGCAATGGCCACCTTCTCTCTGTTTCTTTGTATCATTTTCTCTCCGTATCCAAATTTCCTCTTCTAAGGACAGCAAGTCACATTGGATTAAGGCCCACTCTAATGACCTCATTTTAACTTAATTGCCTCTTTAAAGACCCTGTGTTCAAATACAGTCACATTCTGAGGCCCTGGGACTTTAACCTAAGAATTCTGGACGGACACGACACAGCTTACAACACCCTCAAAGGTAAGACTGCAGCTCTGAACACTGGGTGGGGGTGACAGGGCAACAGTGGGCTGGTGACGGGTAGGGAGTCTGATGACAAGGCATGAGAATGAGCTAAAGGAACAACAGGAAAGGAGCACTTGTTGAATGCTCTCTACGCCACGGAGTTGTGCTCAATTCTTTAAATTGAGCCGGTTAAACCTTACAACAATCTTTGAGGTTGGCATTATCATCATTTTAACACACGGAGGTAAAATAACTCCTAAGGTCATTTAAGTCATAATATATGGAGCTGGGATCTACATATAGGCCCGTCTAACCCCAAAACTCTTTCAACGATTCCATGTGATGTGACCTCCCAGGATCTGTGACATCTGGTGCCTGCTGCCCGTGCCCCCACTGGGCTTCTTTGTCCCAGGCAGCCATCCCTTCTTGGGTGGCTCCCAGTTATTGGTCCGTCTGTGTCCGATACTCCTGCCACTGCTTGCTACTTCTGATTTGGGGTGCTCAGGAAAGCAGGGTTCAAAACGTCCTCTTTTTGTCACTCTTCCTCCACCAACAAACTTAAAACATCTGGAAATGTCCAAACTTTATGAACTTTGGACACAAATATTTGGTCATATTTCAGGGTAGTACCTGAATTTGGCCTCTCCTGAGCATCTCACTTCAGGAACTGGGGAAAGATTAGGGCTCTGAGTTTCTAGAGCAAGAGTGAGATGGTGAGATCGGAACATTAAGAGATGGGATCGGGCCTTCTTGATCTCCATCCCAGCAGGAGGGGAAAAGAAAGATAATTCTTGAGGTCCGTACTGCCTGGGCACAGTCCTTAGGTACATTCCTCACTTTTAGAAACTGTAAGAAGGACAGAACATGGATCTGTCCCGGAGTGTGTAATTCTTAATTGTTACATTTATGAAAATCTTCAAGTGAGAAATGTGTCTCTCCCTCTACCCCAAACAACACCATTTCCCTATTATTATTATTATAATTTATTGTGGTAAGAATACTTAACCTGAGATATACCATCTTAACCAATTTTTAATTGCATGATTCAGTATTGGTAAGTATAGGCACAAAGATGTACAGCAGATCTCTAGAACTTATTCATTTTATATAACTGAAACTTTATACCTGTTGAAGAGCAACCTCCCATTTCCCCCTTCCTCCAGCCCCTGGCAAGCACCAAACATTTCATTCTTTGTTTATTTGGGTTTGACTATTTTAGGTACTTCATATAAGTGGAAAGACGCAGTATCTGTCCTGTGGCTGGCTTAGCTCACTTAGCGCACTGTCCTCTAGGTTCATCCATGTTGTCACATACGGCAGGATTCAACAACATCACTTCTTTAGCAATTTGATGACCAAATCATTGCTCAAAATATCTAAGTACCTCTACTCTGCAAAAACAGATGGTGTAAAATCTAACTTACCCGATTGAAGGCTGGGAACACATTGACTGAATGCGTGTTCTTAAATCATCAGGAATGTGTGGGTCTCTCAATTTATCAGTTCTGAAAGGGGGATAAAGACTCGTGGCAATGGCCCTGAAAAACTCATTGCCAAGTTCATCCTGGCAAAGGGAAAGACAATTCCTACATGATTGACTGTGCTAAGTGGTGGAGATAAATAAGGAAATCTGATCTCAGGGCTGGTCCCTTGATCTTAGTGTCCTCATTTCAAAGCTTACTCAACGGAATCCTATAATCCCTCTGTCTTGATTTAAAATAGAAGAGCTTCCCAGTGCTAGCACATTGTGCAGATTTCAGTGCAGGTGTAAATCTGCTTATCCTGTTTAGATACAGAGTCGTATAGGTCCTCCCTTTTCCCCACGGCTACAACTCAACTCCAAGTTCCTACAGTCACTGAATCTTTTCAACTCCAACCTCCTCTTTTCCCATTCCAGATGCCCTTCTTGAGAGATGACCAGAGAGGCCACAACTGACTCCTAGGAACCATGTGAGTCTATGGTGCACACTACACTCTCAGCAAAGCTCTCCATGGTTTCCACACAATTCTTGTCTACTATCAAGGGAAGGTCAACTAGGGATTTATATCCTGAAACATCCCCCTCATTAGTTAGAACCAAAATTTTAGAATTGGAAGGGCCTTAATGATTACCTTGCCCAATGTGACTACTCATCTTTCTTATATATGTTTGCATGCATGTATTTATGTATTTATTGGTAGCATGCAAAAGTTCCACTTGTATTTTGGTTGATTTCATCATTTTAAAAATATATACCATCAGGTAGAAACAATTTTTGCAGTATATTTTTTAATGTCACTAGATCAGTTTCTTATTAGCTGGTACACTCAGAATTATCTCAGAGGACAGCTGAGAGTACTCCATTTTTCACCACCGAACATTAGCTGTCTGGTTTATCAAGTAAAAAAGCAAATGCTGCTTCCCTGCATCTCTAAGGAAACAGACAACCTTCTAAAACTACCTCCCATGGTAGGCAGCTACATGTTGAGTATTATATGACCAGAGAACATGCAGACATAACACATTTGAAAATTAAACCCGTATTTCTAGGTTCATAAAATTACTTGACACTTATGCAGTACTTTACAATTCTCCAGAGAAAGAAACTGTATGAGGATGTAATTCCAACCTTTGTGTTTACGATGCTTATTGGTATAAAATTTATAGTGGAAATGAATTAAAAGATTTAAAACAACACTAGCACCAGCAATAATTGTTGCAATATAGCACTGGGTGACAATATCTATTTAAACATGCAAGAGTATCGAGCTATTCACTAGCTCGCCCCTTCAGTACTGCGTTACTGGGAAATAGTATTTTCTTTCGTAACTTCTCTGTCATATATTCATGAAGTAAAGTTCTCATATACATGATCTTTAATCCCAGCTGGAATTACATGATGCCTTCTCTTCTTACTTGCAGCAAATCATACAGTCACCCTACACTGCGTTTACCTATAGCACCAGCACAATCTCTCTGACAGTAATTGCTAAAACAGTATGTATGTTCAGTTGCAGCAAAAAGAAATTTGACATAATCATAATCTGGCGGCCCACCTATGAAAGATTTGTACAACTACTGCTGTAAGACACAGCATGTTGTAACAGTGCAGTATTATACAAACACCACCTGTTTATATACTAGGTGTATTCATTAATGTAAGTGAGAAGTTCTAAGAAATTGTGTAAGGAATTGAAGAAGACAGTCATCAATATTTGGACTCAGTCTCTTCCTCTGCTCAATATGTGAGCTGCATTTCGTTTCCTGTCTCTCTCTCTCAGCTAATTATAGGTATGGATTTTTTGCTTTCTGTTCCTAAAACCATTTCTTACCCTAGACCTGTAGGCAATACAAAAATCTTGCTATTCATTCACGAATTCTGTTCATGATTAATACCACGGATTACGGATGCATCCATTTCCCCCATCCTCTCCACTAGCTCCTGTCTACCCAGTTTGCATATCATTTTCACTTGCTAGCATGTCGTTTTTTAAAAGGATTAAATTTGTCACAGTTTACTCAAAAACTGAACTTTTGACTATGTACAGTAGACAGCAGCTCTCAAGTTTTCTGCCCTGGGCAGGCCTGATGGCCAGTATTCCCATGAGGGACACACAACTCAGTAATGAAGGCTACCACATGGGTGAAATGGGACCACTCACAATCCCCTGCCCACCAGCTCTCCTGCTGAACCATGAAATGGCAAGGTGTTAAAAAACTGCTGCAGTGACATTGGTACACCTCAGGGATACCTCCAGAGACCTTCAAATTTGGACATTAGTTTATAAGGACATGTACAGGCTTCTCTGGAATCACACTTCCATCAAAAATCACCTGCTCCAGAAAAACAGTACGGTGGTCCTCAAAAGCTTAAACACAGAATCAGCATCTGACCTGATAGCTCCACTCAAATTTAAGCAGGGACTTGACCAAGTATTTGTATACACTGTTCTCAGTAGCATTGTTCACAAAAGCCTAAAAGGCGGAAACAACTCAAATGTCTACCAGTGGATCAATGGATAACCAAAATCTGGTATATCTGACATAAAAAATGAAATTCTGACATATGCTACAACATAGGGGAACCTTGAAGATATTATGCTAAGTGAAATCAACCAGACACAAAAGGACAAATATTGTATGATTTTGCTCATATGAAGTACCTAGAAGAGTCAGCTTCATAGAGGCAGAAAGTAGGATGGTGTTTGCCAGGGGATGGGGGAGGGAAGAATGGGAGTTATTGTTAATGGGTCTGGAGATTCAGTTTGGGAAGATAAAAAAGTTGGGTGGTGGTGATAGTTGCACAGCATTTTGAATGTACTTAATGCCACTGAACTGTAGACTTAAAAAAATGGTTAAAATGGTACATTTTTATATCAAGAATATTTTACCACAATAAAAAAAATAAATCACCTACTCTAGAGCCTATTCTCAAACCACAAATTAAGCTAAAATTCAACTTTAGCTAATGTTTTCTCACCTCTCTCTGGTCATTTACACACTGAAAAGTTTTTATCATTCAATACTTCAAAAAAGTAACCTCAGACATGGTAAGGAGACAAAAACAAAGCTCTGTTGAGATGTAGTTGTCTAGGCATTTCCACTTGCTAAGTGGCTGATTCATGAGTCTCCCCAGACTGTCAGTGCCTGAGAGTCTAAAGAATGCTGAGGCAAAATGACGAATTCCACTCTTCTCTGACCTTTTTCAGTCAATAGGAAATAAATTAAACTGTGAATGCAAATCCTCCAAGAGTCTTGGATCCTAGCCTGATACATGTATCTGTCTCTGATAACCTTAAGTCAGAGTGAGATTATGTTCAGCATACTCTAAGAATGCTGGGGCAAGGAAGGGAGAAATTGAAACATATTTTAGAAAGTCATGCTTTTTTTAATCTAAAATGGATAACAATTTCAGCACTTTAAGGTGAGGTGTTAGTTATCTTAAAACTACTAAGATGGACTACAGTATCTGTGGGCAATGTCGGCATGCTTCCTGTTAATGCATTTCACTTATTTTTTGAAGTGATTATAAGTATATTGGGGCAAATATTTTACACACTCCAAATTGTTCTCAATTATTTCATTATAATTAACATAGATATATATGGGGATCATTTATTACATTATATTATAAAGATAATTTATCTTTTAAATTTTCAAATGAGTTCTACAGTTAATATTATCTAAATTCTTATTACAGATGATGACATTTCAACATCCAGAAAGAAAAAAGGTATTTTATGGTTATATTTGAAATCATGAAAATATTACAAACTTGTTTATAAATATCTGAATGATCAAATAATAAAAAGCTAAAATAGATGATCCTCTCACGAAAGATTCAATGGTCTTTGAATGCTTGACATGTCTACCCCACTCACAAGGTTCAAATTAAACAACCCCCCAACAAGGTTCAAATTAAACAAACCCAGGTGACGTTCATTCATTCATTCAAGAAACATAATGAATCTTACTACGTGTTAGCCTCTGTGTGAGGCACCAGGGCTACAATGGTGCATACACCAAACATGGTTATTGCTTATGAAATTTTCTGTAGATTATTTTCTGATAATAAGAAAGTAAAGCCTTTTAATTTGAATTGAATTAATTCAGACAGCCCAGCAATTCATATGCTGGTATATTGATTCTTTTAAATTATATTCAAGGTTGTCAGAGCAGAGTTGGTAATAAATTTACAACAAGAGTTCAATGTCCACACTGTTAAATCCCCAGTCCTCATCTTACCTGACATCTGAGTACTTTTGTCAAAGTGGATCCCTCCCTCCTCCCCAATACCTTTTCCTCCCTAGGCTTCAGGATACTCCCTTAGATTCCCTCCATTTCACTGGTCGCTCCTTCTTGGTCTTTTTTGCTGGTTCCTACTCATCCCTTGAACTCTCATTGTTGGTCATCTTTGGTCCTCTTCTCTGTTCAAATTATTAATACATTCTCACATGTGGTAGAACAAATGTATCCAGTGTGAAGTCTTAAAATCCATTTATATGCTGAAGACTCCTGAAGACATCTGTTGTCACTACTTCAAAAATACATCCAGAATTGGACCACCTCACACCATTTCCAGTACCTGCATCATGGTCTGACACACCATCATTCCTCACCTGGATTGATGCAGGAGTCTCGGTTACACTTCAGCCAAATGACCTTTTTGATGCTCCTCAGTATCTTGCCTCAGCGTTTTGTTTTGTTTTCAGACAGGGTCTCACTCTGTTGCCTGGGCTAGAGTGCAGTGGCATCCTCAGAGCTCACAGTAACCTCAAACTCCTGAGCTCAAGTGATCCTCCTGCCTCAGCCTCCTGAGTAGCTGGGACTATAGGAGTGTGCTACCATGGCTACTTTTTGGTTTTTTTTGTAGAGATGGGGGTCTCACTATGTTGCCCAGGCTAGTCTCAAACTCCTAGCCTCCTAGTCTCAAGTAATCCTCCTACCTCTCTCTGCCTCTCAACGTGTCAGTGCTTTTAAGTGGACTAGTCCCTCTGCCTGAGATGTATTTTTCCAGAACATGGCATGATTAAATCCCTCAGCTCCTTCAGGTCTCTGCTTAAATTTCATGAGTCCCCCTCCCCCTCTGGCCGCTGTATTTAAAATCAAAACCTCCCTCTGGCATTGCCAATCCTTCTTGCCCTATGTCTTGCTTTTTTGTCATGAAACTGATGACCCTTTAACAAATTATATAATTCACTTACTCATGTTTCTTATTTGTTCTCCTTCCCCCAACTAGAAATGGAAGCTCCAAGAGCTGTCAATAGACATTTTTTGAATGAATGAATTAACAATGTCCAATAAATTATGGATAGTTACAATGCATTTTGGATTTTGTAATTATTTGTTAAAAGGCAAGTTTATGAAAACCTATAGTGAATCGCTACCCTCCTCTGGCTGACATACAGCTCTCAGTTCTGCATATTTTAGTTCTCAGTATGTACTAGTCCTGGAATAAGTTGCATTGCATTAAAAATCTGCTATAGCTAAAACCTTGATTCAGTCAAACTGGTCTCTGCCCTGTATCTTTTTCCATTAACTGCTCTGACTGGAGATGCCCCGGATAATCGTTTCCTAGTTAAGTACATAAATCCCTGACTGCCTTTCTTCCTAAAACGTCACATGGATTTGCCCACTTAGTAGTAAACCTGATCACAAATTAGGCCCTGCAATTTGGCGAAGGTTGATGACTTTCAGTTTGAGACTCATAATTGAAATCTTTTTCTTGGTCTGTAAATGGCATCAGGTGTCTCTCATTACAGCTCAAGCTCAGCTGTTCTGGAGCAGGGCCGCCTTTCCCACTGAAGTCTTTCTGGTGTGAATTATATGTACATTACAGAAACTATTTGAAATCATATCATCCCTCACATCCCTACAAATTTGGTAAAAAGCCACACTTCAGATTCAGCTGCTAACCTCTTTCAGATGACCCATGGGCCCCCAAAGGGACCAGGGACACCCCTCTGGATTTTTAGTCACCCCATTCCAATATACCCTTCAAATATGATGAAAATCCCTTTACATAATGCAATAAACACAGAGACAAATTTATCTATACACAACACAAGAAAACAGATACCCATGGCAAAGAATTTTTGGTTTTCCAAATTTCACTGAATTATAATCAAATAAATTTATAAAGTTCTTAGAAATACATGAAACTTCTTTTTAAAAGGATGTTATCTTTTATCAGATGATCATGAGAGCCAGGCACAGTGGCTCATGCCTGGTAATCCCAGCTACTCAGGAGGCTGAGGTAGGAAGATCACTTAAGCCCAGGAGTTTGACACCAGCCTGCCGGAGACCCCATCTCTATAAAAATAAACGTTAAAAAAAAAAAAAGATGATCATGGAGATAGACAACTACCTTGAAGCTATTTTAATCTGAGTATTTGGTTTTAAAAGACTTAGAGAAAAAGGTTTTCTTTATTGTTTCGTGTGTATTTTGTTGATTATACTCCTCTGGACCATTCTGCTCCTCTGGGGTGCCAATGACAGTGAATAAATCCAGAGGTCAGATTAATTTCAGGATGGCAGGAATGCTTGATGGTACGCTTCACATGACGGGAAATTTCAGGATACTATGGGGAAACATTGGCAGAGAAATCAAAGCCAGCCACCTATAAAGCACATCTTCATTTGCATTTTTTAAATGTAATCAACAACATACCTAAAATGAACTACCATCAAGTATGCATTTTAGAGTGGAGAGAGGTGCTAACATAATACATGCAGCATATATTTTTGCTCAAGAGTGTCTCTCAAACAGAAATGGATTTTTGTAACACTTCAGGCACTAGCATTTATCACTGAATTTAAACATCATAGTCAGATGGAAAATCAAACTAGGAAAAATGCTACATAAATGTTATAAAATGTGATATTATAATTTTGAAAGGAACATTCTCAAGCAATCATAGCTGGTTTCTTCATGGCTATCATAAGCTTCGTGAGAAATCAAGGCAGCTACCTTCTCCCCACTGTCCCCTACCCCTAACCCCTACCCTCTGTCCTGGTAATTTCACTCTTTCTGCTCTCAGTATTTGATTGAGAAAAAGATCAAGATATTATAATAAAATTCCCTTAAAGGAATTACAAAAAAAAAAATTTCAACAATTGGACTATTAAAACTTTAATTCAATTATGTTATGCTTTGATTACTAATTCTCTGTGGTATTTCTAAATGGTAATATGTAATAATAGAATTCCACATAATATTAAGACTGTCTAATGATCTTTGGAATATTGTTTTTCCAACAGACAGCATTAAGAATCTACGCCATGTTCTCATCTGTCACTGTGCATGATAGACAAGGTAGTATTTCTACAGTCATGACAGAGTGCTGGGATCTCAGGGGACCCATGAATCCACTACTTCTTAGAGAAGAGAAGGCTGGGAGATGTGATACAACTGTCAAAATACATGAAATCAGCAGTATAAATTATGAAATATAAGTATGGTTATATTTTTCTCAGAAGGAAAATCACAAATTTTCCACCAAGATGAAAAATAAAAAGCAAATGAAGCAAACAAAAGAAATCAATGAGGACCATCTCATTGAGACCTCCTCAGCCCCATATATATTAATCTCTGGAATATATGTGTCTTGCTTTGTTCATTTATTTTCCTGGCACTTTTCACCATGGAAGCCAACAAAGATCAACTGCCTGTGCTTGCTGAACCCTCCTGCCTGGGGTTCAGGTGCAACCACCTCCACTCGGACAGCTGGATGCTCTGCCCAGACCGTGATGCTGGACCTGCTATTACACAGGTGTAGGCAGCAGGGGTAGCTCCATGATGACCAGTCCTCAGGCCTGCAACCCCTTCCAAAGGCTTTTTCCTCAGGAGGAACGTCAGCTCTGTTTCATCCACCTTCTTTTGGTTGCTGTCCATTTCCTAAACTAGGTTCTCCAGTCATCCCACGGATTCAGTGAGTTTCCTTCATGAAGTTCCCTGCCCAGTTTCACCCACCAGGTCACAGGCTCTGAGCTGGGAGCAAAGTCAAAGTGGCCCATGTATCAGGTAAGAAGGGAAAGAGCAGAAACCAACAACTGGCTCATAGTGGGGGCAAGCATTTCTGGTCATAATCCCACTCAGATATTTATATGTGGTAGGATTTCCAACATGATTTGCAATTCACTGCTACTGCAGTGCTCCCCCAAAGCTCTCTTTTTATGGCTTTGCTAATTATCTTTTCACATGGGTCCAGCAACCAATTCCCAGGTTCCTAGGACTGAGACGTTTCGTTTTCCATTTCTGCTTTCCTACCACTCTGCTGTGGAAGGGGCAGTCTGAAAGGTAACATGCCCTTTCCTCATGGCCAAGCTGATGAGAAGCCTTCGATTTTGGGGTTTTTTTTCCCCAGAGGCAATTTTTTTCCTTGGTTATTAGGAAAAGATGTCTATTAAGTTGTTCTCTAAATCATTTCTGTGGGGGAAGATGCCTGGCATATAACAAGGGTTCAAAAAATGCTTTTGAATGAACCCTACTCAAACTGCTAACAAGCTGACCTCTTTCTAACCTTGGGGAAACACACCTTTTCTAGAGACAATTAATCATCTTGATTTAAGAAACCATCCCTTTGCTTCTGTTTAATTACTGGAAACATTCATGCACGTATTTAATGTAATGGCATAGACGACATTCTCGGTGAGCATTTGAAAGCAAACTTCTCTACAACAGACCACAGTTTAAATTCAGCTTTGACTTCTAGATCCTATCCTCTCACTTATTTGCATTATACAATTGGACGATCTCATACCAAAAATGGGTTGAACAAGACTAAGCAAAAAATCACGCGATTAATTCATTCAACATCTATTGAGTATCTCTACATGCTGAGACGGTGCTAATTGCTTTACAAATGTTATCTCTAATAGGGTTTAATAGCAAACGGTAATGTTGCATTGTATATCAAAAGAAAAAGAATTCTCTGACACACTAAATGGAACCAAGAAAGCATTAAGCTGAGTCTTCTTTTCTTCTATTCCCCCCATGATTGCCTCACCATGCCTGGGCCATTTATATTAAGGGCAAATGGCTGCACAGATCAAGAGTTTGGAATATATCAAATATATTTTATACATCTGACTTTTGGATTTGAAGAAATGTTGAGTTTGTGTCCCTCTATGCACATAATTTGAAATTTTCAAAATATTTGATAATATCAAGAAAAGTCACAGAATATATTCTGCATCATTATTATCCATGAGAAATAATTTCTAAAGTGATTTAAGCATGAGAAGTTTTGTATGCATCAGTTTTCTATAGATGTGCCTTATATTCCATTTTAAACTATTTTGATACTTACAGGTAGCAATATCTATATTCCCAAAGATCATCTATCCTTTTTAAAAAACTTCTTTAATGTCCTAGTTTTTAAGTGATAATTTACCAATAACAGAAATATATTTCTTTTTCTATGTAGCTCAAATTCATTTCATCAGGGAAGGCAATTTAGAGACCCACCAGTTTCTGTTCTTGAGCTTGCAGTGGCCTTGAATTGATGGTAGATCATAATTTGACAAAATCCAAGTAAGTGGTTTTATGGTTTTTATTCTTAAGGATGTTTGTTTATTTGAAAGGAGGCAAACATGGCTGTATATCTTTCAAACGGATCCCTAAATATATGGACAAATTCTTTTGATACTTAAACATCTTCAGTAAAATCACTGTGGAATGTAACAAGTTGCAATTATTGCTGAGGGGTGATTAATAAAGACTGCAAAACTGTGAGTAAAACCTCAATATTCTAATGGCCTAACTTCTAAAATACTCTGAAGGTGAGCAAACTATTGCCCAAGAGCCAAGTGTGGCCTGCCAACTATTTTTGTTAAAGCTTTATTGGAATGCAGCCACACCCATTTGTTAAAGTATTGTCTATGGCTGCTCTCTACAATAGCAGATTTGAGTAGCTGGAACAGAGACCACATGGCCTACAAAGCCAAAAATATTTACTACCTGGCCCTAACTATAAAACCTTCAAAAACTCTGAAATCATGTGTAAAGACTGTTGACTTACTTTCAGAGCTCTAACTCTTATTAAACAACAAAGTTTAAAAGACTTTCCAAACCACTTCATTGGGCTAGGAAGATGCGGTAAAGGGTTTGGTGGGAAAGGGACACATTTCGTCATCTGCACCACAGCAGCTGAAGTCATTGCTGACACCTCCAGTAGGTTACTTGGAGAAAGGACATAGAACTTGTAGCAACTCTTGAACATTTAACTCGTTCATCTACAAATGCAAGAGGGGGTTGACCTAGATGACCACTAAGCTTTTTAATCTCCATGATTATTTAAAATGACTTAAGTAAAACCCTAAGTGAACTCAGAACCACCTGAGTGCACAAGCTAAACATCTCCTAGCACCTGCCTAAGATGAGAGCAGGGACGTGATACATTTCAGAAAAATGGAAGCCAAAATGGTTAAAATAAGGATATGTGGAAGCTTCTTGTACTATTGTTGAAACTTGCCAGTAAATTTGAAATTATAACAAAGTAGTATAAAAATAGTCCAAACAATTTTAAGTGTTAGCACTTAAAAGGGAAAACTTCAGTTACCTTCTTCATCAAGCAAAGTTATAATGATGACAGCCATAACAGATCTATAAAACATACATAAGCCACTTCCAGTATGTCCATTGACTCAAACATGCCTGAGTTAGCAGACTACCCTTACTCCCTCTAATTCTGCATCCTAAAGTGCCACCTTATAAATTTTACCCTTTCAATTCATCTTACTTTATGTAAAACAAGCTAGCTAATAACTAAAGGGATCACAGACAGGTAAGATACAAAAGGAGCCAGAGGTGGAGAGAAGAGGAGGGGGAAGAGGAAAAAGGAGTTATGAGGAAAAGGAAAGGACGGATGGGGAGAAATATGAATAAAAGAGCCTCATTAATCGACAAACCAGATAGACATGTTCCAAATGACTACAAGTGTAACAGTCCTTGGTGATCTTGTCTTTGGGAGAACAGGAAGCAGGCTTAATCCAAACACTTGACTCTCACATGACATATGTACATTCCATATATTTTATATGTACACACACTCCAAAAAGAGATATGAGTTATTTTTATAAAATACAAACACTAGGCAAAAATTATGCTAACTGAAAAAGTGCCTAGAGAGCCACATACATCCACGTTGTTAAATATAGAAACTAACTGTAATGAGAATCATTATCTCCAGTTTCCAAGGATACCAGAATAAGCAGTACTCCTAAATTGCAGTTCATTCAGCAAAAGGGCAGAGAGTAATTTATATTCAGGGTCATCTCTGGCTGATAGCAGATGTGGAAGGAGGACCAGGGCACATCATCCTGTTTGTTCTATTCTGTTTGTTACCTGCTCTAGTTCCTAGTCCCTGACCCCCACCCTCTGGTCCCAACCTTGGCCAATGGTTTGTGGGAGAAATTTGGAAAATCTGCTTGTAAACAGCAACTTCCAACAGAAAAAGAATCCACAAAAGGCAGGGCAGTCTGAGATGTGATGAACACTGGGGGTGGGGTGGCGGTTGGCATTCCCATTTGCTTTGTCTGTGAAAAGGAGCGGAGGCTGGTTTTGTGTGTCAGTCACTCTAGTCGCCATCTTTCCCAGTGCCTATAAAGAAACTGCACAGTTAATTTCAACTTCCCACCCAACCAAGGCCAGGTGAGGCTTTTGGAGCCTACCACTCCTAAACTGCCATAGTCTCTAGCATCAAATGCATCTTCAATTTATTCTGCCTTCTAGACTTTAGGATCTAGACCTTTCGTAACAATTACTTTTTGTTTCTACAGCAACAAAAATACAAAAACTACTTTCTGACAACCTAGGAGATACTGCCTCTGAATCATTTATTTGTTTATTCAAGACCATTTATAGATTGCTTTCAATGTGGCAGGCATTGTGCCAGACCAAGTAGGCAGAGACAAGAAGTGATTGGAGACTTCACTTACCATCACCAGGTAAAGGATCAATAAAACAGGCCATGTCACTTAGGCAATTGAAGAAGAGGCATTCTCCTGCTTAGTCAAATTGTCACTTAATAAAATAGTTATGTGGATTTTTACAGATATTTGAGATCTGTCTTAAACTTATAGAAAGTACATATAAAAATGTGACCCAAATAGAAGAGCAATTTTCCATTTGGCTCCTTCCCCATCACCTGTCTGTCTACCCAACACAGGAAGACCTCCCAAGTGGCACTTCAGGTAGATGCAGAGAAGTACTTGCAAAGGGAGGAAAAGCTCTCTCTGCCTTCAAATGTATCCTCCTGACAGACATGAGACACTGTACCACGCTAAGCTTCTTAGCTTAATGTGATAATACAGGAGAATAAGCTGCCTATTATGATAATGAAGGCCTTCTAGGACTTCCCTCCTTGGCACCAGTTACATTAATTGATACTAGTCACTGCTTTTAAGAGGGTGAAAGAATGAAATACAACGAAGGTTCCTAACAGTTAGGTAACATGTATACCTCAATAAGGGAAGCTATTTTAATATTAACACTTAATACAAAAATTACAACATGTTTCTTCCTATATATTTTAGATGACCTGAATATCACATATCTAGATACATGGTCATGAAGATGTCAGTACAGCCCAATCCATTTTTTTTTTTAAAAAAAAATCCAGACTGTTTTTTTGGACTATAATATTGTTTCTAACTCCAGTAAAGAAAGCATTAACAGCAAATTTTAAAACTATCAAAACTATATAAAATGGGAAGTTAGTCTCAATTCTCTTAAAAGTTATGTCGGTGATTATTTTGGTGTATTATCCTGACACTATTTCTCACCAGGGGCAACATTTTGAGGTCAGATGGCTTCAGACAAGATTCTATGTCTGAATTTTGAAGCTTTGAAAAGGCTTACGATGTGAAGGTTAAACTAAATAGGCCACTATTTAATCTTTTTTCCTTGTCCCACCCCAAGGCTAGTGCTTGGTAGGTGGAACACCAAACACAGAAAGCATTCACAAGTCACTGGCAGAAAGGTCACCCTCTGTTTTAACATTTTTTTTCTGATAACCCATATCAGTTTTCACAGACCTTTGAAAGTAGAAGCTGGCTTACATTAAGCGACATAATGATATTCCCTTCTTGTGCACAGTCAACTTTTTTCCCCCTAATCTTCAGCATTGAAAGTACCCTGGGCAGCCTAGAACTTGGACTTGAGCCACTTGGCTTTCTGGATGTAAAAACCTCGGATGATCACCTCTTTCTTTTTCTCCCTATTATTCGAACGTTTAAATTATGGTCTGGCATGTTGCAGATGTCTTCGAAAATACTTTCTAGTAGTTCACACCCCCTCCACCCCTTTTTAACTAGAAAGTGTCCGATTGGCAATCCTCAAATTATAAAGGCAGCAAAACCGCCCCTGAGCGCTGTTACCAATTTTTAAAAAGTAGATTAATGACAACCAGAAAGGGATTGAGCTCTGCCGCTCCTGGCCAGTACCCCGGGGTGGTCTGGCGCAGCTTGTACCCCGGGCCCAGCTTGGAGCCCTCCAGCCTCCGGAGCAGCCTCCCCAGCCTCACCTTTCCGTGGAGGCTGCGGGCAGCGGAGACCGCAGTTGTCCCCACCTAGGGGGGTGTCGCTGGGGCGGCGGTGGTCAGCGGGAGGCAGGGGGAGCGTGCGCTTGCGGGTGGAGGTGACACCGTAACCTGAGAGTTGCGAGGGGAAGGCAAGGGTAGTGCGAGTGGCAGGAGGCTGCCTGGAGGCTGTTTTCGGCCGCGGTGCCAGTGGAGACGAGGCCAGGTGGCAGCGCCCGGGGCGCAGAGCAGCCTTCGCCGTGGGGAGAGTGGAAGGGAGCGCGGCCGCGCGCGCCCGGCTCCCGCGTCCCGGGACTGTCCCGGTGGGCTGCGCGGGGGGCGAGCGGGGAGGCGGGCGCCGGGAGCTGGGCCCGGGCGCGGGTGGCGCGCACTCACCTATGCACAGCTGGATGGCGTAGGCGTAGTAGGACCAGCCCAGCAGGAGGCTGATGAACACCACCGGGATCCAGTACAGCACCCGCCGGCACCGTCGCCTGACGCTGCCCGGGCCCGAGGGCGCCATCTTCCAGCCGCATCCACCTGCCCAGCTCCGCCGCCGCCGCCGCCGCCCGCTGGCCCGGCTCCGCGGCGGGCTGGCCGCGCCCGGCGCCCCAGGCGGGACGGGCTCGGGGGCGGCGGCCGGTTGCGCCGCGGCCACTGCCGCCGCCGTGGCGCTAACTCCCCATCCCGCAGCCCCGAGCCGGCGCCGCGGGCTCCCCGCTCCTCAGTCCGGCGGAGGCGGTGGCCGCGAGAGGAGGACGACGACGAGGCGGAGGAGAAGCAGGCGACGGTGAGGAGGCGGCGGGAGGCTCCGCTCCGCCCCCGCCCCGTCCCGCGGCGCGGCCGGCTGCGCCCTCGGGCGGGCTTTCTGGGGACTCGGGCGGCCTCCGCCGCGCCCCGGGGGCCCTTTCCGACCCGCGCGCCCCTCGCCGCGGGCACCTCGGGCGCGCCCCGGGGAGGAGGGAAGGCGCCCCCCGCGGCCCGGCCGCCTGCGGGTTTGACCCCGGATTCCGGGTGACCCGGAGGAGGCGGGGGCTGCACGGCTGCCCGGCGGCGCCCGCCCCGCGCGGAGGGTTGCGGGCGAGGGCGGCCCCTCCCGAGGCGCCCGCAACTCGGGACAGTTGGGGGGCGGGAGCGGCCGCGCGGGGGCGGGCAGGGAGGCGAGGGTGATGGAGCAGCCGCGGCCGGCCGGCCTGCGGCGGACGGGACCCCTCGCCTGCCCCGGGCCGGCAGGGCGCGCGCCGCTAGAAAGTCCTCGGGCGCTGAGGCCAGTGTCCCCGCATCTCTCTGGGGAAACTGTCGCTTCAACTTGTGGGACCCGGGAAACTGGCGGCGGGCGGGCGGGGCCGGCTTCCCAGCCCCGGGAAGCGAGCGCGTCGGGCCGGGAGCAGCCGGCTCTACTACGCGGATTTTGGGGGGACAGACGCGCGCCACTGGGGAGCGGGGCGGTGCGAGCCGTCTTCTGGCGCGGGAGGGGCTGGCGAGTGAGGACGAGGGATTTGGGGTTGTGAGTCCAGAAACCACTGGAGTTAGAAACACAAGTCATTTGCTGTGAGAGTTTTAATTTTCCGGTCAGATTATTTGCTGACTGTAAGAGTAACCATTGCCACTGCCCCCTCCCCAGAGGCCGGTGGTTTCTTCCAAGTACCCTTTTTTCGCAACCCCTTGGTCACTACGATGTTTTCTTTTGCGATGGCAATGCTAAACTTAGCGTGTAGCTTAGCATCTAGCTGATTCTGAAGTGGTTGCTTTAAACACTGGAAAAGATCCTAAAGGTAGTTAGACCAAACCTCTCATTATGTGACTGATGAGAAAAGGAAAAAATATTTCGAACGTTCCTGAGATTGTTTCCGTTTTTTTCCCTTCCTCTGATTACAAACGCACCTGATTCCTCAGGGAAACACTTCAATCAGTGAGTTTATCTAAATTATATACATAATTGCTATATAAATGGGCACCATTTACCTAACATTAGTGAATATGTGTATTTACACCACACAGCAACCACATGCAATGAAATTACTTCATATGCATGTGTAGAAGGGGAAAAATGATTTAATGAATTCAGTCAACGAAATTTAACTCATACGGCCTTGAGATTATCTTCCTGCGACTGGATTAAACAGCGTGCTAATCTCTCCTGCAATAGCTACTCCATTACACATACACACCCCAAATCTCTTTGACTTCTCTTCAAAAATGCATAGAAAATACCAGTCTTTCTATAGGACTTTAAATAAGTGAAATGAGGGAATGAGTCTGTCTGTCCCAGTGAATCACTTTGTTCTGGTGTGGCACTCGATATTGTATTTGGATATTCTGTAGGGTAGATAAGTAACTTCCCTGGAATCCTCAACTTTTCCCCTGGATGGTGACCTTATGCTCCCAATCAGAAGAGACTAAAAGCAAAATTAAAAGTCCCTATCAGGACTGAAGTGCTGTCACCAAAGATGAGCAAAACAGTGATCGGGATTAATGGAGACTATCAAAGAATGAAAAGGCAGGGGTCAGATTTCCCACAGTAGAAACATGGGAGAAAATGCACATTGTCCCTCTATAAATACCAGATGCTGTAATGCCCTGGGCTGCTCCTCTTCTAACGGTCTTAGGGTCCTGAGGTCAGAAATGGAATCGCATGCTATGCAGTTTTCACATCTTTTATCCTTTTGGAAGAATATGCAGGTGTAATATCTTTGAAAGAGATTACATTTTTATTATTCATCCTAAAATGTTATTTATTTGTTCATATTTATAATAAGTACTTGTGGAACGTTTTCAATTTATTTTTCTATTTTAAGGGTACCACTATGACTGAGTTCTCCAAGGGTGTGGCTTTTATCTTAAAAAAAAAAAAAAGTCTGGCGCAGAAAGAATTGTCTCTAAAGCCACTAGATAACATGATTGATCTTCGCAGAGTCTCTAATTAGACAGGCATAAGCATGCATGCACAAATGTGAGCTCTTTGGTGAGTTGCCAATCTCCAGATGCCAGGCTTTGATGAAAGTGGAAGGATAACTTTTATTTTTAAGAATAGAGAGTTTTCTGATTTTTCCCCCTTCTTTAGGACTGTACATTAAGAGGAAAATAATTTGAAGGTCACAGACAATTAAGAAGAAATTTCACTAGGGACTTAACTCTTTAGAGAGAAATACAGAAGATTCAACTCACGAATTTTAATTTATATGTTCAATAAGTATGAGAAATTGTGGGTTTCATGTATGGCTATGATAGAACTGATATGGCCATTTATGAAAAAGACAGTCAGCCCCAGCAAAGGAGACAGAGAGCAAAACTAAAGGGGAGAGGAGGGGAGGGAACAGGTAGGCAAGAAGAGGGTGTGAGGAGCACAGAGAAGGGGACAAAGGCTTCCCTACCAGGTCCATCCAGTCCCTAGTGACCATAACTCCATCCTCACCAGGCCTCTGCCTGGTTGCTCCACCCGCTGAGCAGTGCAGCAAAATCATTCAGCTCTCAAATTTTCAAAATCTCTATTACCAGATCCTGCTCCCATGAAGGGAACTTAATCATCCACCTCCCCCTTCAGCCCAGTGCCCCAATTCTTCACTTCCCAGACCTCAAATCTATCTTGCCTACATGTTTAATGCTCCAAATCTTCCTCCTACTTCCGGATTCAGATAAAAATTTTCACTTACTCCCATGCATATATAGTATGAATCAAGAACAGCATGCCAGCCAAGCCCAGGGAGCCACAAACTCACCCTATCTCTAGGGAGAATGGACCCCCACTAAGCCACCTACACTGACCTCATCTCATCTTTTCAGCCAAATCCCCTACCATAAACTTTATTAGGGCACTTGCTTGATATTTACTCCTTCCTTTTAGAAGTGTTCTTAGAGGAAAATGTTGCAGTAAGAATATATCATTGAAGTATAAGATCAATTTTATTACTGTCAGATATATGAGAAATTGATTGTGTTGATTTTGCTAATAGGATATGGTACTTGACAAATACTACCTTTTAAATCTCACACACAGATTAGAAGGAATGAAGCTGAGGTCTGGATTTACTCTTATTTATTTATTCTTATTTACTCATGGTTCCCCCATCCTTACTAGAGTAGTCTGCAAAAATATTGATAGATCTTTTATTATTTTCTTAAAATAAACATATTCTTTTTGGGGAAAAAAAAACCTTTAAAAGCCAGAAATCCATGACATCAGTGACTCCAGTGTTAATCTGCATGTTTATAACAGTGATCAAGATGTTCTTTGTGGGAGAGTAATAGCATGCCCTAAACTACATGTTTCTGGAGATGTGTAAAATACAGTAAAAGGAAATGTGTTTTAGGGAATGTGGGAATGAAGTAATGCTTAGATATGTTTTGGCTCTCAGAGATTTATGTTTGAAATTAAGTTGTAATGGAATTGAATAGAATGAAAGATAATTTCAAATGCCTAAGGATATTTCAATGTATAGCTGATTGGGTCAAAACATTGGGAAAATTATAAATGGGGCACACTACTGACCCTGACAAATCTTGCCCTTCAAGCATGCTAGGATTTCCATGGTAGTATTCATGCCTCCTGCCACTAGATGGCAGGGACACACCAAGCAGAGCAGTTCTGACTTTTCATAGATTTCAATTATATCAATTGTTAGCTTAACCAAGGCAATTATAAATTATGAATTACAGCTTCATCGTAATTATTTTATAATTATCCTTATACAATTTAATATTATTTAGTGGCTAATGATTAATTAATAAAATATCAACCATATTCAGGAAATTTAAAAGAACAGTTTTCTATGTAGCAGATCAGTCTGATTTTGCTTCCCCTTCTTTATGGTTTGCACGAAGGTTAATCTCTTTGGAAATAAAATTGGAATTTTTCATTTAAATAGATGCTTTTGCCTACAGTGACCCCATTCCTTGCCCCTCAATGAGGAAGGGCAGTGTCTATGAACCCAAAAAGTGGGCGGATACTTCCTTCCCATGACTGGCAGCGGTAGCATGGATCTCTAAGGGGTGATACAATGGTACAAATTCAGCTGGAGATTATTGGAAATGGCCATTATGGAGTTGAGAGTTCAGCATCCAATCAGAGAGTGACCAAGAGCAGCAGAACCCTGCAGTGTGGTACCAAGTCAAGTGTCCAGTGATGCCAAGGCCAGTAATGCCACCCGAGGCATACTGTTCTTGGTGACAGGATCTTGGCCACACACCAACTTCCTTTGTTCCAGCTCGATTTTACAGGCTTCCTTTTGATTCTGTGGGGTGCTTATATACTCACAAAAACATTTTTTGTATAAATCAACTAGAGTTGACTTGTGTTTACAACCATGAACTGTGACTGTTATACAGCTTTCATTTCATTCTGCATCCATTTCTTAAAGGGTCAGTTTCAGCTCATGGAGACTGAGGCTCCATGAGAAATAGGGGTATAGGAATTTGGTGGTGGAGGAAACTACTTGGTGTCCTTCAAGTCATACTCTCTAGACCTGCATTGTCCAGTAAGTACCCACTAGTGACATGTGGCTATTCAAATTGAGATTGGAATTTATTAACATTAAATAAAATAAAAAATTCAGTTCCTTAGTTGCAATAGCCACATTCCAAATGCTTGCTAGCCAGCCACATATGGCTAGTGACTACCATATTGGACAGTGTAAATCTAGAACATTTCTATCACTGCAGGAAGTTCCACTGGACAGAACTGATAAGACATTTTGTCTAAATAATCATAAGGCTGGCTTTATATTTGTAAATGTAAGAAACAAAAAAGTTCTCTATGTAATTATACCTCTACTATTTTATAGAAACAAGAATGAGAGGTAATAGGAAGTTGAAGACAATTTTAGGTTTATGGTATTAGGAACTTTCTTCCTTTGAAGATAAGTCTAAAGTGTAAGGAGCCAGTTGGATGACAAGAGATAACACTGTACATAGATTCTTCAACCCAAGGCTTGTGTATGAATGATTACTTTTGAAGTATATGCAGGAAGAAACTTAGAATACTATATCCAAACTCCTATACTTAAAGCTAAATATTGGATTTAGATTTTAAACCAAGTGCTTGAAGCTATAGCCTTATTCCTTGATAACTCCAGCCTTGAAACACAGAATGGTCTGTGTCTATTCAGCGGCCACCAGGACTCTTTCCATTGTGCTGGTTGAGTAGATAATCACTAGAAACCCCTGAAGAATAACTGGTTATATTCAGCTCTGTCTCTATCAAACTGTAGGCTAGATTAGTCATGCCAGGTTTTCTGGATGGCAGATGTGAGAGGAGGTGGAATTAATGTGTCTTGCCCAGTGATCTGTGCAAACCCACATTGGCTCTGGTTCAAGACACACTCTCCTGAAAAAGAGAAAGAAAAAAAAAAAAAAAAAGAAAGAAAGAAAAAGTAAAAAAGAAAAAAGGAAAAAAATCAAATGATTTTTTTTAAATATTTAATTTTAATAAGTATTTCCAAGTATTGTCAAAGACTTGAAATGTAACTTGGAGATCAAGCTCAACATTGCAATTTATAACTATAGAAGGAAAAAAATGCAAACAGAATTTTCTCTGGCCTTCAGAAAGAGCAGGAAAAACAAAGAGTAAATATTTAATGATGGCATTTAACAAAAAAGGAATGTTGGCTTTGGGCTTGTAGTAGGAAAATTTTTATCATCAGAGATTCTTTCAGCAGTAAGAATTTATCCAGTGTAAATTATGTCCTATAGCTCAGAGTCTTTGAGTGTATAATTATTTTCAAGTAATACTCAGACACTCCATATTTGGAATTTTGTAGCATTATTTCACTGGTTGATAAAACCTTTCTCTATTTGCTCATATTTCAGTCTCTTTGATAATGGGTCATGCTATGAAATGCTAGGTGGGCAGTGTAATATCAATAACCTTTATATTGAAAGATGAGACAACATGGGTTTTTGTTTTTCAAACAATATAGTTGCAGAGGGTTCAGAACCCACATGATTAGAGATTTTGTAAACCAAATATAGGTTTAGGTAATACATTTTTATTCTTTTCAGCTTTCTTTTTAATTCAATAAAATATTAAAGATAACATTTTTTAACTTTCAGGAATAAGTAAAGATTTGACAACCTAGCATAGTCACTTTGTGAATTGTTGAAAGAATATGTTGATTTAATTATAAGGTAGAAATTATACAGTTCTAAAATGTTTTTAATGGGTAGAAAAGGTAAATTGGACTTTATTTATACATTATAATAAAACCTTCCTAGTGGTAACAGTAGTGAACTATTTCTAATTACAGAAATGTATAATTCCTCTTTAATTAGCAACATCTCAGAATATGAATACACATAATTGAATGCAAATTTCAGTGACTGAAACTAAAGTGAGAACATCAATAGTCCATTATTTTGTTAAATATAGTAAGCATTGCAAGTAATTATACTGCATCCAACACTGGAACAAAATATCTATTTTGGCTAAAAGTATTAATTTCCTTTATGGAAAGGTCAGTTATAACTGTTTTCATTTGAAAACAGCTAAAGTATTGAACATGTTTGCAAAATTTAAAAATAATGAGCCTATCTATTGAGGCTGTTTAAACACGACTAGGAACTTTTCAAAATTTCTATAGTGTGTTATTTAACAAGTATTTACAAATTGCCTCCTTTGTGCCCAGATGTTGGTGATATTCAAATTGAAAAATATAGTCTTTAGCCTCAAGGAGCTTATGGACTACTGAGGAGACCAATGTATGAACACTTTCAATTATAAGATAAATGTACATTGCAGTAATGTACCAAGTACTTTGGCAGCAAAGGAGAAGTGACTCAGTTGTGCCTGGAATAGTCAGGAAAGCCTTCAGAGAAAAAGTGCAATTTGTGCTAAAGCTTAAAGGACGGAGTAGGAGTTTGCACCATAGAGAAATGAAAGGATAGTTTTCTCGAACAGGGAATGCCTTCTCTCCTTGAAAGAACTAGAAGGGAAAAGGGTGTATCATTCAAGGTCCAGCCAAAAAAGTGAAACCCACACTAGGTACTTCAATGGGAAGAATTTAATACAGGAAATTAAATGCAAAGATGTTGAAAGAGTCAAAAGAGCAACCAGGATGAGGTGAAACAAGCACAAGATTAACAACTGTAGAAAATCATTCCCACTCCTAAGGCTGCAAGGACAAAGAAAAGATGGTGTTACTGCAGTCCAAGATGTTGGGTGACCAGGTAGCTTGAGGCAGAGAAAGAGAGACCATGCAAATTTCTGTGAATACCCAATGACAGGGGAGCCTGAGAAATATAGTTTGCAGGGGTCAGTGCTCTGTGTATAAAGCAAAGCAAAAGAAGGATAAGGAATAATCTAAGCCCAAATAGGCAACTGACCTGCACAGGGGAGCTTGGAATAGGGAAAATGAAATCCTAAACTGAAACAATGACAAAGGGGATAGAGACAAATCCTGGGAAAGGTCCAAGGACCAATTAGATAAGAAATGCAAAAGACAGGAAGGAGGTTTCCTAGATTTTAGAGTCTGCAGAAAGGAAATCAAGGGGAATGATCATTTCTCTCTGCTTCAGAGGAGTCTACACATACTCATCCCATTTGGATGTTAACTTAGGCCACATCTTCAGTTTTCTTTTGGGATTATGTCCTTCAGTTATTCCATCGAGTGTTTAACAACTCTCACTCTTTGGTTTGGGTTTGTTTAGCTCTGCCACTTAGAGAGTGTTAGGGCTGCAGCGATGAAAAATCATTTTGTTGTCCAGCCTGTTCATGTTCTAGATGAGAAAGCAGGAGCACAAGGAAATTGAATGACTTGCCCAATGCCACACTGCTAGGTGAACAACCAGCCCAAACCCAGACTCCTAGTCTGCTGTTCTTCCCACTCCACCATGAGCACAAGAGGATCAGCTTGTTTTCTCTTAGACTCTAAGTGTAGCTAGTTTATGAAGTTAAAGCCAGGAATTTAGAGTTCATAAAGGGAACTGAGTAAAATGTCATTGTTAGATTTTATTAAAAGAGTATTAGGCCACGTGCAGTGGCTCACACCTATAATCCTAACACTTTGGGAGGCTGAGGGGGGAGAATCGATTGAGCCAAGGAGTTTGAGAGCAGCCTGGGCAACATAGTGAGACCCCATCTATACACAAAAAATTTTTTAAATTAGCTAGGCAAGATGGTGCAACACCTATAGTCTTAGCTACTCAGGAGGCTGAGGCGGGAGGATTGCTTGAGCCCAGGAGTTTGAGGTTGCAGTGAGCTATGACTGTGGCACTGCACTCTAGCCTGGGCGACAGAGCAAGACCCTGTCTCAAAACAAAAAGTAAATAAATAAGTGAATAAATGTACCTGGGATAGTAAATATAGTTGGATAAAAGATCTAACCTGGAAAAAAGCAGAAGGAATCACTTAGAAGAATCACAAGATGGTGTCCCATTTTGGGCAGGACATTTATTCACTGTGTGGGACCGTCCTGAGCACAGCAGGTCATCTGGCATCTCTGGTCCCTTTGCATACTAAATGACAGGACCATCCCCTTCCCTCGGCATTATGGCAATAGAACCGTCCTTTCTCTGGGTGGTGAGTGGGGGTGGGAGGAAGTTTGGAAAGACAGTACCAGCCTTGAGACAACTACTGTTAGACTGAAAAATGGTACAGAAGTTCCACCTTAAATAGACAGTGGTGGGTGGGATTATTTTTACCATAGTGTTCCCTCATAGAGGAGAAGAATACATTTATGTCAACTATATAATGAAACAGTCTCATTTGGAAGAACATTGAATTTGTTTGCACAGACATTGAAGAGAAGATAAAGTTTTGTCATGTTTGCACTGCAAGGGAATGGTCTTATTTCAGGGTATGTATTTAGAAATATAACTAAAGCACCAGTGGTACTTTATAAAACCTGGTATGAGATGTGTATATCCACATTCAAGAATCAGTTTGATTGTCATGACCTAAAACACCGGCAGTCTGTGTCTAAAAGTGAAATCGTCTGTAACTAGCGACATACTTCTGTGAATGCTTCAATGTCAAGATATATATTCCTCAAACATCGCTGATGTCCATTTTTAGTATAAAGGTGTAAATTGTATGCAACAACTTTGGAATCTTCCCACCAAAGCAGGGCATCCTCCAGCTATTTTAAATAATCCCCTGTGTTGGATATTTCCATTTGCTCTTCTAGATCCATTCTCTAGTCTTCTTTGTGTATGGGAGGCTCTTCTTTTAAGATCTCTGTCACACAACTCCCTTGCACTCTGGAGTTGGTTCAATCAGTGGGAAGCAGGCAGCGGATTAAGAGGGATAGACAATAACATGGGGGTGTTTTTTCGACTTCCCCCAACCTGACACTGAAGATCATAGCTTCTGTGAAATACACCCACCATCTCCCTTTGCCTCTCAGGCCTGGGGTGGGGTGGGGGGACACCTGACTCCCAAGAGGGCTCAACCATACCCTGTTGGTTTCCTTTAATTAAATTCTTCTAAATTACCACTTTTTTTTTTTTTTTTTTTGAGACAGAGTCTTACTCTGTTGCCTGGACTAGAGTGCTGTGGCATCAGCCTACTTCACAGCAACCTCAGACTCCTGGGCTAAAGCAATCCTTCTGCCTCAGCCTCCCGAGTAGCTGGGACTACAGGCATGCGCCACCATGCCTGGCTAATTTTTTTTTTACATATTTTTAGTTGGCCAATTAATTTCTTTCTATTTTTAGTAGAGACAGGGTCTCGCTCTTGCTCAGGCTGGTTTCGAACTCCTGACCTTGAGCGATCCTCCTGCCTCAGCCTCCCAGAGTGCTAGGATTACAGGCGTGAGCCACCGCACCCAGCCTCAGTTACCACTTTTGAGTGTATCATCTCTTCCTTGGCTGATCCATTACTAATATAACACCCTCCAGTCTATCGGTAAATCTTAGTACAGTCAACTTTTTGCTACATAGAAAAAAAATAACTACTGAATCCTTATTTAAAAAATCAATTTTATCTTTAACTATCTTGTTTAAAATAAAAAAAAATTATAATAGAATTACATGTAGTGAAACAATACCTAACAGTTATATGGCAGAAAATTTGGATACAGAGAAAGAAAAAGTCCTCCCATGGTTTTACCAATTACCACAACCATTTTCTTGTTATTTTAGTTTCCATCTGGTCTCTTTTTGTGTATTTTTCTTAGAGTTGAAATGATAACATACATACAATTTTGTGTTCTCAAAAATATTTCACTACATTTTTTTCATGCTACTATATAGGCTTCCGAATAATTTTAAATATTTGCACAATATTCTATTCTGTAGAAGTACCATAATTCATTAAAACATTCCCCTATTGCTAGATATTTAGGTGTTTCCAAATTTTTCACTGGTATAACATAATATAAATAACTTAGCTCATATAACATTTCCCTTATATTATCATTGGCTTTCTTTGGATAGGGCCCCAGAAACAAAATTAAATCAGAGTCAAACAATTTGAAAAACTACATAGATGGGATGATTTTAAATATGTGCACAAATTCTTTGATACTTTGTTCAGGAAGTGGAGACTAATTGCCTTTCCCTCAAGTGTTGATTGGACTTAGCGTCTTAGTCCATTCAGGCTGCCATAACAAAATACCATAAACCGGGTAGCTTACAAACAACAGAAATTTCTTTCTCACTGTTCTGGAGGCTGGGAAGTCTACGAGCAAGGCACTGGCAGGTTTGGTGTCTGGGGAAGGCCAGCCTTCTGGTTTATAGAAGACAGCTTGTTGCTGTGTTCTTGGGTGGTGGGAGGGGTGGACAGGCTCCCCTGGAGGCTCTTCTTAAAGGGCACTAATCCCAGTCATGAAGGCTCCACCCATATGACCTAATCAATTCGCAAAGCCTCCACCTCCTACTGCCATCACCTTGGGATTAGGATTTCAACATATGAATTCTGGTGGGACACAAACATTCAGACCATCGCACTTAGTGACTCACTTCTCCTAAATAGAATAAGGCAGAATTGATAGTGGGAATTTCAAAGACTAGGTCAAAAAAAGACATTGTGACTTTCCTCTTTCTCAGATCACCTTCTCTGTAAGAAGTCAGCTGCCATGTCACGCGCAGCTCCGTGGAGAGGCCTGTGTAGCAAAGGACAGAGGCCCCCAGCCAACAGCCACGCAAGTGAGCTCTGTTCAACGTCAGTCCTCCAGCCCTGGTCATTCCTTCAGGTGACTATAGTTCTAGTGGACAGCTTGGTTGCACCCTCGCAAAACACACCGAGCCAGAGTCACCCAGCTAAGGTGCTCCTGGCTGACTCAGAAATTGTGTGAAATAATGTGTCTGTTTTCTTAAGCCACTGCATTTTGGGGTAATTTGTTTTGCAGCAAGAGATAACTAACACAGCAGCAAAGGAACGATTGTTTTGTAGCATTTGTTTGGCTGGGTTTGCATGTGGGGCATTCAGCCAGTATCCCAGCTCCAGTTAATCGTAGCAAATTATTGCCACTTGGGGGCTATGGGAAGAGCCAGTGAGAGACATAAGGAGAACAAAGAGCGAGAGAAAAGAAGGGAGAAAATCAGAGGGGGGGAAAAAAAGAAGGAATAAAAGGGAATAAGTTAGCAAGAGAGACACACGGGAAAGGTGACCACATGTCCTGGTTTACCGTAGACAGTCCCAGTTTGTGTTGTTCTGATGTAATCGTGAGTAGAGTCCCTTTTCACTTTCAAAAGTGTCCTGGTTTGGCTGACAAATTATATGACCCTAGATTTAGGCCAATAGAAGCACTTTTCTGCAATAACAAGGAATGTATTTTGACCTAACTTGATGGGTTTTTTTTTCCCGAAAAATCTAAGAGTTGGAAAATGCAAATTATGTGAACATATAATTTGGATCCGTGAGATATCAGCAGAAGGAGCTGCTGACAGGAAGGTAGATTTTTTTTTTTAATTCCTCATCTCTGTTTTTAGGAACAAGGAAAACTAGTAGACAGAAATAACCCTGGGGACTATGTATTTCACATGCACAGCATAAAATATTCAATAAGCCTAAGTAGGTGATTGAAACTCAAGAGATTAAATAGATGAAAGAAGTAACAATTAAAATATATCCTTTTTCCCCCTCTGGAACATTATAATAAAGAATAGGAAAATAAAGAATAGGAAATATGTATAGGATTGGTTTAAACTATTTGGCATTATTTGCCAAAAGAAATTTTGAAAAACCATTTTCTTTTAACTGTTTTTATTCCACTTTCATAATGAGTACTGTTATATTTTTTCAACATTTTTATCTTCATTCTGATCTTTAAGGTCAAGTTAACATTAATTACAAATAAGCTGATTCTAAGTGAATAGTGTCATTATTTCTGGACTAACAGTAACTAACATTCACTACGTGTTTACTATGTGCCAGGCTTGGTGCTTTACGGCAGTTTCCCATTTAATTCTCAGGACCGCCTAGAGCGCAGCTGCTGTCATTACAACATCTTTCAGATGAAAAAGTGGAGGTGTGGAAAATGCAAGAACCTGGCTTACCTCTGAAGGTACTTACCGAAACAGCCAAGATTTGAACTCAGGGAAGTCTGACTTCCAGAGCCCATGCTTAGCCACCATGTTATTCTGAATAGATAGGCTACATGTAGTTCTCCTGTTTATTCATATGTTCTAATTTATCCTTTTTGAAATAGTTATGTCTGTTTAGATTCTGATTTTTAGTCCTTGCCCCTTTTTGCAATTCTACGCGTGGCTCATTTAACTTGTTAATTATGCAAGTCCACACCTGTCTGGATGATACACTGACTCATAGGAACCTAATTGAAAAATTTCATGAATCACCTTAATGAGGAATGGGTACCAGGAAGTCAAGTACAGAGAACCTCAGACAATTTGCTTTTTGAAAAGTGCTAATCACTACCTATTCATCTTGCATGAAAATGCTTCTCTGGCAAGACATTTTATGACAATGCAGGACAGGAGGTGAGAGTCATTTCAGTGGCTTTTAAACAATTGTTCCTCATTGCACTGGGTTTGAAGATGATGATGTGTACATTCAGTACTGAAAAGTGAGGTGGCCAGTATTCTTCCCAGCATTGGGTAAATTAAAGACAAAGTTGACGTCCTTACTTGCTTGTTCTTGTGTTGTTTCTTTGCAGCTGTCTTTCCTTTCCTCCTTGATTTTTGCAAAGCTAGCTGTTCTGTGTCTGCCCAGGGCCCACCGCTCTGCCAAACAGTTGAAGGTACGTTCTGTGTTCTTTAAACCACATTTTTTCCTAAATAGCTTCTGCCTCATGCAAAATATAAGAACAATGTTATAACATCTTGCTGTTATCTATTAAATATTTTTTTGTAACTTTTCATTCTGTTGGAGTTACAAGTCTAGTTTTGCATCCTGTTTCAAGTAAAAGTACTTGGGATTTGGCTGTTAAATAGAGTCCCTAAGTCATGTAGATGAAACTCAGGGAATCAGTTGAGACAGTTCATTGTAACTGCTCTTTAAACATTGAATTCTCCTAGAGCTTATTGCTATATTGGTGACAATTTTGGTGTCATGAGCAGCATACTTACCATCTTTTTTCTTCCATTAAAATTTTGAGAAAAATCAATATCCCCTTCCAAGTGGCGTAAAATATTACCCTTTCCTTTATCTGTTTCTTACTGTACTATATTTCTCTAAACTCAGATACAGTTGCACACTGGCCCAAACGTCCCTATGCCAGGAAAGGATCAGCTACATAATTTTTTGAGTCTAGCACAAAATGAAAATGCAGAGCCCTTTGTTTAAAAAAGCAGGAAATAGTGTGGTTTAAGGTATTAAAATATAAAACTTTCCCCTTTATTCTGTGGTCTTTCTCAACTTACGGGTTTTTTTACTTGCTACTTATTGTCATTCTAAGTAAATAAAAATTTCAAAATTTAAATTATTAGTATGACTTTTACTGTTCATGTTTATATTGTGCAATGCCAGTTCTAAATGCAAATATCAAAGCATTTAAGTCCTGTGTGGAATCACTGAAATTACATAATTCATATTTCATGGCAAGGCACCTGAGCATGCCTCCAGCTGGCCTGAAGAGGCACATGCACGCCAGGCTCAGGAAGGCTGGAAGAAGGAAGAGTTCATACAGCACAGAGCAAGCCATGCGTATGCTACCTCAGGCATGGGGATACCTGCAAGGTAAGTGTGGACCCTCACAAGTGCCCTGGGACCCATCCTATGATGCAGGATGCACATGCGTTCGCTCAGGCCTGACTGCTGTCAGGTTACCTCTCCTGCCAGCTGCAGGATGGATGAGCCAGGCTCTAGCTGGGGTAGCACCGTGGAGAGTCAAGTCAGACATCTCTCCTTCCCACGGTGGATAGGCAACCCCCAAGCGTATTGCAATCTTCGGGCTAAAACGCTCTAAGTACTTGGCTTAGGGGTGAGTGGAAGGCTCATCTCCACTGAGATGGTTTCTGCCTGGCTATAGCTGACACACCGTGGCACTAAGGCAGGGTGGCTTCCACCATGCTGTGTGCCAAGACTTGCCCTACCCACACCTGTACCCAGGCTCCTACCTGGGCTTGGGGAGTGGCAGCAGCAACAGCAGGGCAGGGTGGGGAGGCCAGGCAAGGCAGAGGGTGGCCAAGAGTCCCAGGGTGTCGGGGGAGTGGGAAAGAGAGCCAAGCGTGAGCAGAGGCTGGAAGCCCCTGCACAAGTGTCACTGTCCCACTTGACTTCCCGTACAAAACACAAATTTAAAGATGACATTATTAAGAATTTCAAGAGGCTGACTGCAGAGGATTAAAACCCAAGCATGGAGCCCTTCTGACGGGGACTTGTGCCCTGCACTGGTCACATGGCCACGAAGGCAACCCAACAGTATGAAGGAGTTAGCATTCTACCCACACGGAGGTGGGTGTAAACCAACAACACAGTTTTATAATAAAATAACGAGAAAATAACTCTGTTGCTGCCCATGATTCATACATAAAAATTCATAAACATTTCATTTTCTTTCAGAAAACATGAAGAACATCTCACTTATGAACATAAGTTCTGGCATCTTTGAGCTCTGTTAGTTCAGAGATCTTAGTTCTAAAGGAGATCATGGTTTCCACTAGGGGACACAAAGGGTTCCATTGGACTGGAGAAGGCAGAGATTGCCATCTGGCTGGTCTGGACGGCTTATGCTACTGGATCCACAGGCAGAAAGGTGGAGTGATTGATCCCTGTTACCAAGAGAAAAGTGTGTCGCTGCTATACATTAGGGACAAAAAGGACTGTGTCTGTTACCTAGGAGTTTTTCTGGGGCTTTTATTAGTACTCCATACGCAATAGGAGAGGTTAATGGAAAACTACAGAAATCAAAAAAAGGCAGGAGGTTTAGGGATTCAGACCCTTCAGGAATGAGGGTTTGAATTACTCTGTCAAGTTAAGAGTCGTCAGCTGAGGTTCTGCCTGAAGGTGGCGGCAATGCGTGGATAGTGGAAGAGGAAAGCAATTTGGGCCTCGTGACCAACTGCAGAAAAAAGGACTGTTGTCACATTGCATATTTTATTTTTGCTTCTCATAGTTAGGTTTACGTGTAAACGCTAACATTTTCCTCTTCTCCTTTCCATTAAAAAAATTTTATGTACAAGTTGCCAGAGGCTAACTTTACAACGAGTCTTAATACAACAGACTATTTGGTGGAACTGTAATGGATTTTGAGTGGCGATTAATATAGCCACAGCGGTGTATACAATGACTGTAAGGCTGTGTGCACTGCCTCATTTTGAAAAGACAGTGAGTATCCTGTTAGGTGAAAATATAGTTGTTTATTGTTGTACAGCATTCAAACCTGCAGAGGGTATGTATATGGACAATGAGTAGTCAAAGGGGTGGACCATGCTGTTTATGATTTATTTCCTCTTATCTCCAAATTCACCCTTTTTGCCTACTCTGTAATAATTATGATGGATTTTTTACTATTTCTCCTTTGCCAACCAACCTGGTGCTAAACCTTGTCAGTAGGGGTTTCTGGAGGGATGCTGGAGGGGGAAGGAATGTTCTCTTCCTGGTTTCAGTATGTCTCACTCTCTAGGCTCTTACAGCGTGGACTCCGCTCCCCTCCCAGCCCCCCAGTTGTTCTCTGTGTGGTTTCTCCTGTGCTAAGTTCCTGCAGGACGCAGCTCTCTCCAGTGCTCAACTCAGACAGGGATGGTGTATCTGGGACCCCAGATAGTATAGACCTACACCCCAACCCAGGTCACTGCACCCCACAATTTCTTTTCAGCCCTAGAATCCCAGAGCCATGCTGCAAGTAAGTGTGCAGGGCTCTTGCAGAGGGCTGCTTCTCCAGCTCCTGGTTCCAACAGTGCCCAGCCACCAGAGGCTCCCTCTCATGCTCAGTGGGTTCTGAGGCTCATGGAGGACTCTGATGATTTAAGATTCCACTTCCTTGCGGATGGCCTTCCTGGCACCCCACAGACTTCCAGCAAGTCCTACTTATGCTCCCACTTCTGAGGCATCTCAGTGACTTCACCATCCGGTGAATCAAAGGTGTGCCCTTTCCAAAGAAATCTGGATCTCAGCCTAAGTAGGGGGAAAGCTCTCTGTTGGGAGCGCTGTCTTGGTCCTAGTGATAATGGTTGCTCTGGACATCTGCTGCTCTTTTGTTAGAATTCCCTTTAACTCTCACTAGTCAATTTACCATCATTCCAATAATTTTTTATATTAAACTTTCCCTGTTTAAATCATTGTATGATTTTAATACTCCTTGCCAATTTTGTCTGATGTTAACATAACCACTCGTTTCTTAAGATTAGTGTTTGCGTGGTATTTTGTTATGTATCATTTACATGTACCTTAACCATGTCTTTACATAAAGTACATCTTTTCTAGAGAGTTGATAGTCTTCATTAAAAAATTCAGTGTGATAGCATCTTTCAGGTGGACTGGTTAGTGAACTTATATTTAATGCAGTTATTAATTTGGTTGGATTTATGTAATCACTTTGCTATTTTTCTTTTTTCTATTTTTGTCTCCATATATTTTTGTTTCCTCCTATGGGTTAAGAAATATTTTTTATTATTGCATTTTATCTCATCTATGGTTTGATAGGTTATAATATACATTCAATTAATATTATACCATTGTACCTATAATGCATCTTACAACAGTATACTTCCATATACCCCTTTCTGTCCCTTGTGATATTATCAAACATTTTAATGATAAACTCAACCAATGCATTGTTATTTTTTCTTTAAACAGTCAATCGCCTTTCCATACATTTAAGAGAAAAGAATTCTGTATCGACTAAAAATTTATCACTTACGGTGAACTTTATTATTTTGTATAGATCGAAGTTTCTGGCTGGTTTCATTCCCCATCTACCTGAAGAACCACTTTTTACTTTTCTTGTGGTGCTGCTCTGCTGGTTGCATTCTCTCTGACAATCTTTAACCGAAGGTGTCTTTATATTACTATTATTTTTAAAGGCTGTTTTGCTGGTTATAGTATTCTAGATTGACACTTCCTTTTTCTTTCCATGCTTTAAAGAGGATATACCACTACCTTCTGCCCCCATTGTTACTGATAAACAGCCAGTGATTATTCTTACCATTACCCCTGTATATAATGTATCTTTCGTTTCTGGCTGCTTTTAAGATCAAAAAAAATTTTTGGCTTTCTGGCAATTTTATCAGGATATGACCAGATGTGGATTTCTTTGTTTAGGGTTTGTTAAACTTCTCAAAACTCCGGTTTATACATTTTTTCAAATTTGGAAAAAATTGTGCCATTATTACCACTTTTTCTTCTGTCCCCACTACTCCCCTTCCTGATCTCTAATCACACCTATGGTAACATGTTTTATATAGCTCCATAGGTCACTGAGGTACTATTCTTTTCTTTTTCTTAGTATTTTTTCTCTTTGTGCATCAGTTTGGACAGTGCATGTTTCCTTTCCTTTAAAATTACTGATTCTTTCTTATTCTGTCTCCAATCTGCTATTAAGTCCATACAATGAATTTTTATTTCATTACTGGATTTTTTAATCCTAGAATTTTCATTTGGTTTTTATATTTTTTTCTGTTTCTAATTTCCTATTTTTTTCTCATTGTGTTCATCTTTTCATTTAAACTCTTGAACATATTTATAATAGTTCTCAAAGCTTTTATCAGCTAATTTCAAATATCTGGGTCACTTACTACATTGTTAAAAACAGAGATTTTGTTGTCTTCCTTTAAGGAGTACTGAGTTTTATTCTGGCGATATTACTGTACTGGTGGGCCAACCTGATTTTGTCAGGGCTTAATTTTAGGATAGGTCTAGAGTGATCCTTACTCTAGAGCTAGAGTAGACTTACTCCTAAGGTGTGACCTTAATTCTTGGGTTGTGATGGGTGCACATGAGCAAAAAAAGATGTAAAGGGCATTGAAAACTAAGAAAGGGGGAGGGTGGGAGAGTGTTGAGGGATTAAAAACTTACCTATTGGGTATAATGAACACTGTCCTGGTGGCAGGCACACTGAAAGCCCTGACTTTAGCATTATAGAGTTTAACCATGCAACAAAAACCTTTGTTCACCCTTAATATTTTGAAATAAAAACAATTCTTGGGTTGTTTGGTGAGACCTTTACACTCTGGCTGATTTGAATTCTGATGGCTCCCAGCATCGTGACACCTCCAGTAGCTGTTTTCTGCCATGCTTCATGGAGTCTTGCCCTGCTTATGTGCAGCTTAGTATTAGTGAAAGACTTAAGAAACATTAAGGATACTCTTATGCAGATTTTTGGTGCCTCTTCTTTGCACAGCTCCCCTTCCCTGGTACCCTGTCCCACAAATTTCAGCTACCTGAGCTATCTTTAACTCTGGTCTCATTTTTGCCATTCCATGAGACCGCTGTTTTCTGTTTGGGCTCCCTTCCTTGTGCTGTAGTTTGGAAAGTGCTCGCAGGAAGAAAGCCAGAGTGAATGTAGAGGTCACCGCATTGTTTTTCCCTTCTTTCAAGGATCAAGGCCCTGAATTGTTTGTTGTACAATGTTGTAGTTTATGGTAGAAGGATAAATCTAATACCAATTATTTAGTCATGGGTCTCCACTGAGGTTTTGATTTCAGCAATTAAATTATTGCTAGAAATTCTATCTGATATCTGTTTAATCCCTATAGTTTTTTTTTTTTTTTTGGTGTGTGTATCCATTTTTTGAAATTCCATAGTTAATTTCCTACTTAGCTCTTCTGTATTTTTATATTCCGTTCCAACATCTGCATTATTTTGGGTCCAAATTTATTGTTGCTGTTGATTCTCACTCGTAGTGGCTATTATCTGGATTTGATAGAATTCTTTAAAAAATAATGCTTGATTATAGTCTGTGGGATGGTTTCTTTTGCTTCAGCCAGTTGTGTGTATGTGTATACACTCATCTCAGGACCCTCTGGGACCCCCTTAATGATTTTAACTCAGAGGAGGGCGGTCTCATAATCAGGTCCTATTTTCATTGCTATTTCAAAGCTCAATATGCTCTCACACTGCCAGTAAAGAATTCTGGCTTCCGGCAATCCTACCCCTTCATAAAGCCTGCAGGCTCCCTACCTACCATTCCTTCTGGTTCCATCCACCTGTGAATTCTGTTGCTCTGGCTGGGGTCCTCACCTATGTGGTTTAGTTCTTGATTATTTCCAGCCAGTCCAGTGTAGGCTCCAATTTACCTAGTTCCCACCCCTGGCTACTTGGAGCTCAGCTCTTGGATTTTTAAAAAAATTTGGTTTTACTTATTTTTTTTAATTGTGAAGAGGGAAATCACTGGAGACTAGAAATGCTTTGGTGTTTAGCTATTGTGGAACAAAAATGAATCGGAGCTTCTAAAATCTAATGTATCTGAGAGAAAAAAACACATGCATTAATTTTATAATCAAATAACAAAAATAAAAGACCACAGTATCTTTATCTGAATTACTAATGTACATGTTTAGTGGTAATTTATCACTATGAGAAATTGAGTTATGAGTATCATCTATCTAGCATTTTCCTGTTGCTTAATTTATTTCTCAGTCCAAATACTAAAGGATACTTTCCATAGACTGAATCTTTGTAAATTTTAGAAAAACATATTTAAGTTGACAAATGAAGGCTGACATTTGGCGATGCTTTAATAGGCTGAACACCAAGCAAATCCTATTCCTTTATTTGTTCATTTTGCAATAAGTCTTGACATCACCTTCTCCTCTTTCTTAAATTTGCTTACTTAGCAAGGCACAAAGCAGTTTTGATGTGCAATCTGATTTCAAAAGAATCTTTGAGACAGCTAATCTTCCGTACACTCACTGTAATTAAATATTATAGCACAAATGGTACACAAGGTACTCACTTTCTTGAGAACCTCTTAGCACCAAAGAGCAATGACACACAAAAAGTATAGATTTTCAGAGTGCTTTTTTGTAAGTTTTCAGCTGGAACTTTTAACTCTTATAGCACCTAGAGCTTGCTAAAACAATATATAGTGTAGACTAAAAATATCTTTATTGTCTTTTATTCTGTCCTAAACTCTCATTTTCCCTCAGTTTAAAATCCTTTGGCAAACTAGTTTGCTTACCTTTAAGCTACTTGCTTCATCCCTAAATATATGCATACAGGAAATGCCATACTGCATTAGATTCATAATCAAGTTCAGTTGTCTCTTATGGTAAATGTGACCAGAATGTTTTGTCAGAGGGTATGGCTGCCATCTTTCTTTAACTTTTTTTATCCTAAATGATTTCCACTGATGTTCCTTGATCAATTAATTCCTTTCTCAGCACTACCATCCAAGCTTAAACTATCTCATAATTCCATCAATTTATAATCACAATTATACTTTTACTTCCCTTAAAACTACCTCTTCTCACTTCAAGAAGTGATCTAACTGGATTTAGTGAATAAATCCACCCAGCCCATGACCATTCATGGTTTATTCTCACTCTTACCAGACTGAGATCCTAAGTTTTAAAACCATGCTTTTCTTGAAAAGTAATCATACACATACTAAAAACACTCAAAACAGTTCCATAACAGTTCATTAAATATAACTATGCCCCCATCTTCAAAGGTAACCATTCTTAAGTTCCTTCCAGATATATTCTAACTATGGAACTTAAATATATTATTTTAGACTCATATTTTTTCCCCACTCCCTCTTGAAACCATACTAAAATGATAGAAAAGGGATTTTTTTAAGTATACCTTTTTCAAGTATAAAAACATTAGAAGATAGTACAAGGACAAAATTTTTAAATTTCAGAAATAGATGGTAATAAAGTTATAGATTATAGAGAATTTAAATGTCTGCAACAGGGACACACCTTGAAAATGGCAGATTCATACTGCAGAGTTCCTGAAAGGCTTAAGAAGGCAGAATCCAGGTACCTCTGAAGGTTGTACTAGAAACAGGATTGATTGATTGAAACTCAGTTTAGGAAGCATTTAGATTTCAGGTTTCTCTCTGACTCTTCCTCCTTTTCCCTCCCAAACACATCAGCAGAAAACCCTTCAGAGGTCAAAGCAGAGGTATTCTATGCACAGGGAGAACAGAGAAACTGAAGTTGGGGGTAACATACTGAAGAAAGGGGATGAAAGATGTCTTTCCTATACTCAGCTTTGAACAAAATGGCAGCCAAGCTTTGAACTACCAGGAAGGAGAAATCAGGCCAACCAAAGAGAAGAGACCTATAAGGACTGATAGCCAAGGTTCCTTGTATGAAATGGCCCAGCCAGAACAGCACAGAGTAAAACCCATCAGTCAAAAGCTCATCCCATGCACACAGAGCTCCCAATTTGTTTTTAAATATGAACATACAGCAAAGGATTGGCAGATATTTGAGAAAAATCTCTAATATGAGAGACCCAAAACACAGGGGAAAAAAAAAAAAAAAGAATGAGGCAATGAAGGGAACAGAATAAAACTTCAAAGAAATCGGAATTCAATAACCAGAGAGAAAATAAAAGACACTGAATACATGAAACAAGACCAGGAGATGACAAAAAAGGAAAACTCACCAAAAAATTTTTAAAAATATGATGAAATAAAAAACTCAGAATGAATACAAGACAAAGTGAGGAAATCTTTAAAAGGTACAATAAAAAGACAAAGAGATGAACAGCAGGAAGGAAAAGAAAAATTATAGACTGAGTATAGGAGATTCAATATCTGAATGACAGATATTCCAGGAAAAAAACTGAACAGAGAAAACAAGAGGGGAAGTGCTCAAAGAAACAGTTGCAGGGGGTTTTTGTTTGTTTTGTTTTCCCCCCAGCACTGAATGCCATGATTTTTTAGGTTGAAAAGACCCTTATCAAGATAATCAATTTGAAAATTCAGAATAGTAGGGACAAAGAGAAGATTCTACTAACTTCCAGAGACAGAAAAAAACCAAAAAACAAAAAGGTGAGGAATAAGAATGGCATCTGATTTCTTTAGAGCGACACTGGAAGCTGGAAGCTAATGGGGCAATCCTTTCAAAATTCTGAAAGCTGTGCCATTCTAGATTTCTATCCCTGGATAAACTGTTACTCAAGCAGGAGGGTAGAATATAGGCATTTTCAGGCATGCAAGATCTCAAAAATTTATTTACCATGCAGCCTTTCTCAGGAAATGTGGAGGATTGTGATCCACTCCAAAAAATGAAAAGACAAGAAATAGGATGACCTAGGAACTACAGAGGTTAAATAGATCTTCAAGAGATAGAGAAGGGAGATCCTAGAATGACAGCTCTGTGCCAGGCCTAGAGACCAACCACTCTAGATGTGACAGTAAGATGGAGAGCTCCAGCAGGCATTTCTGAACTAATAAAATTCACATATTTCCTTGTATGTTCAAATATATTAACAATATACGTATAGTTCAGGAGAGAAGTCTGGGATAAATTATTACAATAAGTAAATGAGAGGTACACAAAAAATTAAGCTGACTGAAAAGGAGAAAATTATTAACTCTAGAGAAAGTAAGAAGATGTATAAGGAAGGAAATATAATAATTGATGATGATATAATTGATTCAACTAAAGTCATACTGTAACTATACCAAAAGGATGGGGAGGGGGAAACATGGGTCTGTGTGTCTTGGAGGGGCACCTGTAAAAGAGCCAAATCCTTATCTTCCATTGTAGGAAGTCAATAGTTAATAATGTAAACATGAAACCAATCAAAAATATTTGTATAAACATACCTTGAAATATGAAGGTAGAAACCAAAGGAAACTGACAAAAGCCTTGAAAGTGATTGCCTCTGAGAAGCAGGAAAGGGAGTGGGTGGTGTTTTTTTAAAGACTTTAGAGCTCTTTGACTTTTAAAATACATATGTGCTTAACTTTAATAAAATTAAAATATAATTCTATGCAATGAAAGTGTGCTTTGAACACAAACAAGAGAGCACATATTCTTTCATACCTGACTGTGCTCCCATAAACGTATCTTGCAGATCATGTCGTATAAACAGCGTAAGTATATCTCCTAGTTTTTCACAGTTACATACCATTCCATTGAATACATACATTTATTGACATGCAAACTTACCAACATATGTGCTGGGATAATCCCAGAAGTAAAATTCTAGGTTATAATTTTTAGATATTTCTACATTGCCCTCCAAAGATGTTATACTGAAACTTAACAGTCTCACCAGCAGTATCTAGGAATTCTAAACTGCCTCACAGACTCACCAACACTATATACTACAAAACTATTCTATCTTTTATATCTGGAAGGTGGAAGGACTTATTGTCACTTTGACTTAATATGCATTTCTTTAAATTTATTTTTACAAAAATTGTGTACCCAGTCCCAATTAAAAAAAAAAGTATCCTTATTCAGATCCCTTCTTCATTCTCTTATTTTTTCTATTCTATTTCTCATTAGCACATCTCCCTTTCTTCCTGCACAATGTTGGACAAAATTTATCTTTTCCAGAAAACTTTCTCTGAGCACTGTATACTTATATGCATATAGTCACAGTTGTAGGTATATTCCTCAGTTTTTAAGATGTGTTCCAAAATACTGATTATGATAAAGAATTATAAACACATTATTTCACAGTATTTAAATGAAACATTGCAAGATACACCATTATTTCATGAGCTACTAAGAAAGTAAAAATACTGTCAAATAAAAAAAGCACAATGGTTTCTTAACACTTAGAATTTTTATTATACTTAACATTATACAATTCATATTTTTACATCCTTTGGAAGTAAAAGCATTATGCTTTTAACGAGTATTAATTTACTGTATGGCTATAAGAAGTAGGATAATGACTAGTGTATTTTGAAAACTGGTAAGTTTCTAGGTCTTGTCTTAGGAAGACAATACTTACAAAACACCAACATTAGTAAAACAGGGGCTGCTGTGGTTTTGGTCTAATTATTTCAAACAAAATTGATACTCCATTAAGTCACATGTAAACTTGCTGAAAAGCTTTCCAGTACCAATGACCACAGTTGTATAACATAGAAATTCCTATGATGCACTTTGAGAGGCATTATGGCTCTATGTGATTTACTTACTTATAAAGGTGTTGATGAGATAAATTTCGTTGGCATGTATTGCCACAGAAGAGAGTAGAAGATCAATGGAAGTTTGGTAACCCATAAAGATTTCCAAGGTTTGGAGGTGACATTTCAGAAGGACATTATATTAGTCCACAAACATAAAAGCAAAGTACAATGTTTCTTGATTAACGGGCAGGTATATTTATTTTAAGATAATGTAAGACAGGTCGCTTTACAATTATAAAAGAAATAAATTGAAATTTAAGTTCAATTAATTTCTTATTATGAAGTGATTCTGAGAAGTACCATAAACTGTTTATTATGTAAGCTTTCTGTAAAATGTACAATATTAAAATTTTATGTATAGCTTAATCTTTCCAAAGAATAGTTTGTAGAAGGAAATACTGAAAATAATAGCATACATGTATTAATAGTATGTTATTATTTTTCAAAACACTTAAAATTTTTAAGTTGATGTAAATAACAATCTGGTGAGCTATTTTCACCTCTCATTTTACATATGATAAAGTTCCAGAGTGATGATATGAAGGGACTCACTATAATTTACTACTTTCCTTTCCACTTTAATTGATTTTATTCCCATTTTAACATTACGCTGCAGCCTTTTAAACAGATATCCACCCATTCACTCTGATAAGCAATAAAGAACAAAGATTGCATATGTAGTATGCTGTTCTCTCTTGGGAGAATGACAGAATTGTAAAGGATTTTAATGGGCTAATTTTTAATTTGTATTTATAGGATTTTCCATGTATGTAAGATAATATAGCTTACAGTGAAGGATTAAAGAAAATTACATTTTTTTCAATGATTTTAGATACCAAATAATATTGAGAACGTTCAGTATAAGATAAAATAGACCTGGGATTACTTCTCTATGAAGTTCACAGGGAAAAACACAGACCTGAGCACGTTGAGTGGGTAGGCATTTTCATTTGGTCAATCGAGTCAACCTTCAAAGCAGGTGAAATTGAATTACACTAGATGGGATCCTTAAATTTATCATATATTTCTAATTAGTGTAAGAAATAAAGTCAGATAAAGAATGTAAAAAGCCTAACAAATACAAAATCAATGCCAATAATATTTTCTCGGAAATAATATTACTTTTATAAATAAGTTGATGCAGATCAATTTCACATTTAATAACTTATAAAAACAAAGTCAGTGTTTCCTATTTTCGTATGCAAAAGCAAGGTACTAGTTGGAGTGTATATAACTTACATTAAATATGTCTTAGAAAGGAAGATAAATGAGCTTATCTTCCACGTGCGATATATAAATTTATTAATTTAAGTTCATTATTCTATTTTTGTATAGTATCCTTATATAAACTAAATGTTCTGAATTGAACAGATTTCTATTAAGTACTATTAAATTGTTTCTCCATGTGAAAATCTAATTTTGTTGTGATTCAATAGAAACTTTTTATTTTCCCTTTTAAGACATATTATTTTGAAATAATTATATTTAAATTATTCATTATTACTGGCTGTTTAGCATCACTTTTGCATGTGGTCCTTTTGCAAAAAACAAAATATTGGCTTCTACCTAATATGTACATCGGTCTTCTAAACCATTTTATATTAAGCTCTTACAACACCCATTTTGATGCTACATACATATATTGACAATATGCAACAAGTTACAGAGCTCTAAGGTAGTATTTTTACTAGTGCTATTAACATACACCACCTGCAATCAGGAGCAGCATTATGTTTAAGAAGATAATGACGATGACAGTGACTACTGTTACGACAACTACCACTGCTTCTACCATCAACATGTGACTGTTTTTTGGGGGTAAAAAAAATCTACATTTTAAATTACTGCATACATAAAAGAATACTAGACATTCTGTTGACTTTGGCAAATGAACAAAAATTTTTAAAAAACTTTTTATGCAAGTCAAACAACATAAGTACTTTTAAAAGTTAAAAGTACAATGTAAACCATCACATTATACAGTAGCTTAATTTCATTTTCCAAAATTATTTCAATGTAATTAAAAACCTGATAAATAACAGATTTGTTAACAATGCTAAGGGTCCTAAGATAAATCTGAAGCAATATTCATTCTCTGAAAATAAGTTCACAGTCAAAAAACAAAGAAAATGTGATGTTCATTTTTAGGTGATCTATATTCCATGAGTCATAAATTATTTTGAAATGAGGCAAATTACTAATAAATAAATAAATAAAATTTTACATACATTCTTATGTAGTCATTGGAAATATATATATATACTTCTGAAGGGAATGAAAAAGTACAGAAAGTTCAGTTAAATCAAGGCAAAAGCTCAACTTGATTATATATAACATTTGTAGTAAGAAGATGCATTTTATCTGTTTTATGTTTAAGAATTCAGTTCAAGAAAAAATACAAATTTCATAGCATTTCACCTTTTCCTTCATTTTCTACTTGTTCCGATCTCAGACCTGCTTCCATTCTCTGAAATTTCTGCTTCTTGCTTGTGTCACATTAATAGTAATCCTTTAAACTTTGCTTTACGAGTATCTAATTAAAAAAAACCAGTAATACAAAAGCAGTATTTATTTAGGATGTAATTCAGAGGTGATGGCTTTAATCAAATATTCTTACAATAATATGAAACAGTAAGGACTCCAATAAAAATACTGCCCCTAAAATATAAGAAACACTTAAATCAATCAGAAAACATTTCCTCTAATTTAAAAGTTCAGGGTTTTATTTAGTAACTCTTTTCTAATCCTCAGTCTAGAAAAAGGTAGTCATTTCTAGCTATGGCTCTATGCATTACTACTTAGAATCAACAGTGTCAGTGTCAGTGGTTGGGAACACTACTTACGTAGTGGACATTTAAGTGGATGGTCCTACTTCTTTTTTAATGTTTAGTTTAAGTTCTCATAGGGTAGTATAAAGTTCTTAAAATAGAGGTTAGGAAGACCCGACTTCTTTTGTTAGCTCAATCACAACAGTTACCCCCTTAAACAAACAGATAAGCCTACTTGTTTCTAAACATTTTAGACTAGTACTTTCCAAAGTAGGTTCCATAAAACACTAGATCTCAAAACTATTTTGCACAATGCTGAATACTGCATTGTGCAAATAGTAGCATATTAAGATCTGATGAATTCTATAGGGAAGAACTTAAACATTTTTACTATGATATTTCCCAAACTTGAAAGGATTTGCCTAAACAGATCCTTTTTTTAATTTTGTTTTTTAGAAAAACATGCACTGACATCCTAAGGAACCATTTTGGGAAGCACCTCTACAGCCATATATATGTGTCAAGCTTGAGAGAAACAGCAAGAAATATATATGTGAATGAATATGCTTGCAAGTATATTCATTCACATATGTATTTCTCCATTGCAGAAACCTAACTAATCAATACCCACAACTGACCCAAATTTTATAGCTATAGTTGACTTTTGAAAGAAAAAAAGGAAAAACAAACTCCTTATTTTGGAGATTAGCAACCAGTTTATTTCTTTTGGTCACCCCTTTCTCAATAACTTTGCCCACAAATGAAATGGATCTGGACCTTCCTCAACTACTGTATTCTATGGTGATAATGTAGTAAATAATAAGCAAGATGGCTCGTTATCACACAGAATAAAGTTCAAACCCTGGTTTGCCACTTACTAGCAAGTTATCTTAGGCAAGTTCCTTGCTAACCCTTGATTTTCTCTGCTCTTAAATGGGTATCTGTGAGAATTAAATGAGACACTGTACACGTGGAAGAACACTTAGTACAGTGTCAGATAAATAAGTAAAAAAATTAGCTGCTATTTTTGTAGCAGATGTTCACAGTCATGATCCTAAAAAACAGTAACAAATATTCCTTTGGTGCTAATGATCTTTGATTACAGAAGTCCAATTTGATTACAAAAGTCAGTATATTGTATCTGCTAATATATAAAACTGCAGGTTTAACAAAATGTTTCAATCAAGATACTCTAATGGCCTAAAAAGTAAAAATAAATTAGAAATTATAATTCTATCCCTTTCAGCTATTATTTAAACTTCATAACAAAAAAAGAAATCACGACCCTTTCTTTACTGGCATTAAACAAATTAGACAAACACAAGCTAACGTACTTATCTGCTATGAAGTTCTTTCTTCAGGCAGGATTTAAAAGTTGGATACTTCTGGATAGTTTTATAACCCTGTGGAACAGAGGATCAAACATACAGATGTACAGAAAGACAAATGCAGTGTGATTTCACTTATATGTGGAATCTCAAGGAGTCAAACTTAAAGAAGTAGAGAGTAGAATGGTGGTTACCAGAGGCTGGGGGTGTGTGTGGGGGGAAAGGGATGGGGAAAGGTTAACGAAAACACGAAAAGTTCCAGTTATACACTATGAATAATTTTTCAAGATCTACGACACAGCAAGGTGACCGTAATTATTGCATATTTCAAAATTGCTTTCAAAAAGCAGATCTAAAATGTTCTCACTACAACAAAAGTATGTGAGATGATGGACATGTTAATTGGTTTGATATACTCATTCTACAATGTATATCTATATCAAAACATTACATTGTACCCCATAAGTATATATAATTTTTTTTGTCAATTAAAAATAAAAATTAAAATAATGTGCTATTAAAATGTTATTGGGACCACAGGTATGTAAATAAATAAATAAAAACAAAACACATAACATCTAAGAAGAATAGAGTGTCAGATGTTTGGCATAGTTTATATTTAATTTGATCTCAGTATTCTAAAATTTTTGAGGAAAATTAAACGATTTTCAAAGTATATCCTTTCAAATATTTGTGGCATCATCTAAAATGTTAGCAACGAACCACTAGGTGGCAGTTAAGTACATAGCATCATCACCCAGGCAGTTTGGATTTAAACTCATTAAAATTTTTAAAAAACATTGTCTAATACGAATTTTGATTTTTTGTGTATACAACTTTTTCTCGTTTGAAATGTATAATACTTAGGGATATTCTTGCCAAGGATGGAAGAGTGAATATTCTAGCTGTTAATAGAAAAAAATTTTTTCTTTTTCCATTTGTGGCACATCTACTAATATATTAGATGTGTAAACATTTATTGACTCATACTATATTTCAATCTTTAAAACGTGTTTCCTGGGAAGAATCAGTGAATTTCTAGCAGTGACCTTTCAGTATAAAATGGTAACAGAAAAAATAGTTCAACACACAAAACAATTTTTTAACTTATTTTCCATATAAAAAGTAATGAATACATGGTGACTTAGAAGCCTCAAGTCACTGAAAGGAAATGTGTGTCTTATAAAATGAGAAACAGTGATATTTCTTTGCATACTGCCAGGTCTGAAAAGCCAAGGTGCAGACTGAATTTTTCAAAAATACTTGGCAACATTTTTCCCCACAAACTGGGATACAGAGAGACATTAACTGAATATGAAAATAAATTATTAAAAGTCAAACTGATTTTATATTTTTATAAAAAGTATTCTCTTTTATTACCTCAAGTTGTTTCTGAAATTAGATAAATCCTATGTTTTTCTTTTTGAACACAGTATTTAATATTTAATTTTTATATCTTTAAAATTTACATAAATTATTTCTAAACTTACATGGATTTTTTTTTTTCCCCTCAGATTTTAAAAAGGATATCAATATGCTTAAAATTTGTAGTTTACCCGGAATCCTCTATGGAGTCTGTCTTTCATAATTCCAATAAATTCTTTATAACTTAATTGATCATCTTTGTCAACATCAAAAATCTTGAAGACAGTGTTCACTAAATGTGGGGAAAGTTTGAGTCCAGTAGCTACATAGACGGCGCGTTTAAATTCATCTAGATAATGTCACATAAAAAGAAAAAGAGTAGTCTGTTAACATTTTTATAATATATGTTAATTATTAGAAAAGTTGTAAAAAATGTTGTTTTCTAAAAATGGATCAGTTTTAGATGTCTTTTCATTAATCATGCTGTGTTTTAGGGAATAATTTTTGTGGTTGTAATGAAAAGACAGGAAGCAGCTGTATCTTAGGTTAATCATGCACTCATAACCCATGAATATTTAATGAGCACCTACTAACAGCGACAGACGCTTTAGAAGTTATTAAGATATCAAGAAACTTAGAGTTCAGATGGGAGATGAGAAAGCTGCCCAAACAGTCATTACACTGGGCCACACAGAAAGTACCAACAAGGTGTTATGGGAATTTGGAGATGCATGAGTACTTCTGTCCGGTGTATGGAGCAGGAGGGAGACAGAGAAGAGCGGTGATTAGGAAAGGCTGTGATTTTGTATTTGGGCTGAGCCCTGCAGGATAGATGATTTCAGCTTGTAGAGAAGAGAGAAATGGCAGATGAGATGGTATGAATGAACCAAGGCACGCGGGGACACAGGGCAGCATAAAGCACATTCTTTTACAATGAGGAGCCTGGTTTGGGCAGAGCCAGGGGACAGACAGGATCTGCAGGAAGCTCTGCATATGGACTGTGAGGTGAGGAACCTGTACATTCTTCAGTGGGCCATTGGAAAACTTAATAGTTTTCCAAAGAAGGTATGTCGTAGGATGGCTAATTTGTGTTTTGGGAAGATTATTCTGTGAGCTGTCTAGGAAACACTGGTGAGAAAAGTAGGTAGTACCAGGAATGCCACTTTGGCTACCACTGCAATCGTCCTTCTAAAAGGTAATAACCTGAATAAAGATGCTAGTAGCGGCAAAAGAAAAGAAAGGGATGGATATATTCCTAGCAACTGCAAGACAAGTGATGCAGTTAGTTTTTTTCATTTCCCAGTTCCACAAAGTAAAAGAGCAACTTTCCATTCTGAACGAAGTGAGCAGACACTGATTTTTTAAAAAAAGTTTGATTAGGTTTATCATGGTAATACAGGCTGATCTGTAAAGGCAGGGCTCCCAAAAGTTTTGATTTTAAAACATTAAAATGGGTTGAGAAGGTGCCATATTTGAATGTCTAGACTAGAGAAAGGGTAAAATATAAAATTTTTTCAGGTTTCTCTTACTCAATGAATAAATGAATGAGGCCATATAATGGAATCATTACCTATGTCTTTGGGAGAGATGCAATTGTCATCAGCACTTAGAGGCTGTAGTTTGGCTTCTTCCTAGAACTTGGTAATAAAAAAAACTAAGACTGGCCAGGCGTGGTGTTTCACGCCTGTAATCCTAGCATTCTGGGAGGCCGAGGCGGGTGGATGGTTTGAGCTCAGGAGTTCAAGACCAGCCTGAGCAAGAGAGAGACCCCATCTCTACTGAAAAAATAGAAAGAAATTAGCTGGACAACTAAAAATATATATAGAAAAAATTAGCCAGGCATGGTGGTGCATGCCTGTAGTCCCAGCTACTCAGGAGGCTGAGGCAGGAGGATTGCTTGAGCCCAGGAGTTTGAGGTTGCT
>CAUYRT010035812.1:0-12528 GCA_963574885.1 Lepilemur ruficaudatus
TTCCAGAGTATGTTATGGTTGTCCATAGTGAGCGAGCCTAAGTGAGTTTTCTTTGTAAACAACTCTCAGGCACCACGAAGCCTCCTGATGGGTCAGATGTTGGCCCACCCACTTTTCTGCAGAGTGCCCAACTTATAAAGACGGGTGGGAGGTTACAGTTTCTGTACTTCGACTTCAAGGCTCTGTTTTGTCTGAGAGACCATTTTTGACGTCTCAAATAGTGAAATGGTTCCACATCATGGTAAGAATTTGGAATACAGGTCATGAACTTTATGGAACTCTTATGTAGAGAGTTTCTCTTCTCTGTCACATTTTTAAAATTATTATTATTTAAAATAGCTGGTATAGGAGGATATCTGTAGTAAGGAAACCTTGGAAATTCAAAGAAAGACAGGAAGTTACGGCCGGCGTGGTGGCTCACGCCTGTAATCCTAGCACTCTGGGAGGCCGAGGTGGGAGGATCCTTTGAGCTCAGGAGTTGGAGACCAGCCTGAGCAAGAGCAAGACCCCGTCACTACTAAAAAAATAGAAAGAAATTAGCTGGACAACTAAAAGTATATATATATAAAAATTAGCCAGGCGTGGTGGTGCATGCCTATAGTCCCAGCTACTCGGGAGGCTGAGGCAGGAGGATTGCTTGAGCCCAGGAGTTTGAGGTTGCTGTGAGCTAGGCTGACGCCATGGCACTTGCTGGGGCAACAGAGTGAGACTCTGTCTCAAAAAAAAAAAAGATGGGAAGTTGCTATGTGACTTCCACTGTCCTTTCTGTCTGGTGTTGCGGAAGGAGTAAATAGAACAGAGGAGGGTTGGGAAGAAGTGAGATGCAGCATATTAGGTTGCAGAAGAGTTGTGACCAGGGTGCCATGGAGTGGTCTGGCTGTGTGCTGTTGGCTGTTTTCCAGGATAGGATTTCATTCACTTTGTGGCTTGGTGGCTCCAGCCAGTGGTCCAGAGAACACGTCAGACAAAACCTTTTCAGATAGTTGGAGGCCAAGCTGGAGTCCAGCCACATCTCTCTCTGTTGTCAGGGATTCTGTGGGAAGGGGAGGAGGAGGCCACACCTCACCCCCTACCCAGTCTACTGCCCACCCATTGCTCAGTCTTTCCACCAAATATAAGCACATCCTTTATCTACCTTGATGGACTCAAGGCTACCGAGAAATCAAAAGTAGTTCTTTCTCTTGAGGTTTGGGCTCCCTTAATTCAGATGGATGGCATAGGCTCTAATCCTTTTTCCTCATCGTTTTCCCTCGTTGGCCCCTAGCCTGGCCACTGTGCCTCTGCTCCTGCCAAGCACCTCTCCAGGGGCCTGTCTTCTGAGATGACTGAGCTCTTCATTTCAAAGTTGATATTTTGGGCTTCAGTTTTCATGATCTTCAAAGACATTTCTACTTGGAAGATACATAAAATACATACATATAAAGACAATAAAGAGATGTAAGATTTTGATTTTTAAAAAAGACTTTTAATCAAGTAAAATTTCTCACCGCTATCCTTCTAACTCCTCTACTTAAGCAACCTGCTAGTATACATCCTTTTGGTATACAACCTTTTCAATTTTTCCGTGTTTGTACAGATAAATATACTTAGTATATATAAATATAAAATACTTTTTCGGTTCACACGTAAAAAGGGCTCACGTACATATTTTTGGCTAGACACATTGTATTAGTTTCTAGGGCTGTGGAAACAAAGTACCACAGGCTGACTAGCTTGAAACAGTGAAATTCATTATCTCACAGTTATGGAGGCTGGAATCCTGAAATGAAGGTGTTGACAGGGCCACGCTCCCTATCTAAGACTCTAGGGAAGAATCCTTCCATGCCTCTTCCAGCGTCCGGTGGTTGCCAGCAATCCCTGGCATTCCTTGGCTTGTGGGAGTATCACTCCAACCTCTGCCTTCACCTTCCTGTGGCCATCTTCCTTCTGTGTGCGTGTCTGTGTGTGTTATCTTCTGAAAAGGATATCATTTAGAATGGATTTGGGGCTCATTCTATTTCAATATGACCTCATCTTAACTATTTACGTCTGCAAAGACCCTATTTCTAAAGAAGGCTACGTTCTGAGGTTCCAGGAAAGACATGGAATTTTGGGACATGCTATTAAACACCAGTATACACATTTCTGAGAACTTTATATTATTCCATTCTGTTGAATGTTCCGTAGTTTAACCAGTTTCCGAGGAGGAGGGGTGGTGGTGTTTGTTTTGTTTTGTTTTGTTTTGTTTTGTTTTGTTTTGTTTGCTATTACAAAAAATGCATCTGGGTTAAAGGGCATGTACGTTTTAAAGTTTAATGAATACAATCAAATTGTCTTCATAAACTTATACCAGCTTATAATTTCATGAACGCTATATATTGAACATCAGCAGATGTTATCACTGTTTTGCCAGTTAGAAAACTGAACAATAGTATTTCAAGTTGCATTTTTTTGATGGTTAGTGGAATTGGGTGTCTTTTCATATGTTTTATAGGCAATGTATATTTATTTTTCTATGAATTACTTGCTCGTATTCTCTCTCCATGTAAAACTTTTTTCTTATCAAATAGAAACTTGTTATATATTAGAGATATTAATTCTTTGCCTCTTGTGCAAATATTGGTCAAATCTGTCCATTTTTTCTTTGTAGCATTTTGGTATGTGTCTTGCTTAGGAAGCCTTCCTTGCTTCCAAGATTATAAAAATTGTCCCCTGTGTTTTCCTCCAGTTATTTGTTTTTGTTTTTTGGTTTTTTTGAAATCAGCTCTCACTATGTTGCCAAGGCTAGACTGGAACTCCCAGGCTAAGCAATCTACCCACCTCAGCCTCTCAAGTGATCTGGGACTATAGATGTGTGCCACTATCCTGGCTCTTCTAGTTATTTTTTAAATTTTGTTTTATCTATTTACGTCTTTAATTAATCTGGAATTTATTTCATTATACAGTGAAAGAGATCTGATCTTATTTTCTTTCATGTAGGTAGTCACTTGTTCCAATATGATTTACTTAATTCATCTTTTCCTCACTGAATTAAAATCTGCCTTTACTGTGAATTAAATACTCATATATATACTGGATCTGTTTCCACACTCTTTTTCTACTTTATTAAGCTTTTTGACTCTCTATATGTACTTGTTCTCTATAGCAGAAATATATACAGCTTGCTCTGTAAAAACAGATGGTTGGTTCTCATTATCTGTGGTTGTTACGCTCTGTAAAGTCCCTGAGAACACTCAACTAGTGAATACTGAGTCATTCATTGCCTTCAGGGGAAATACAGGGTAGGCTCTTGCAAGCCTTTGCCACATTTTAATCAACCAGTCAATTCACAACTTTGTTTTATGTACGTTTGTGTTTCAAGATACCTTATTTAATATGTATATTGTTGATTCATTAATGTTAAACTCACAGTCAACAGCACTATGACTCATGCCTGAGCAGAATGGATCTAACACACGTATTTTCTCTGTAAGGCATACCACAGCCTTTCACTTTTAGGAACGCGAGACAGCACTTCAACAGTACACACAGGGGCTTTTTAAAAAATTAACAAATTTTATTTTTTAGAGAAGTTTTAGGTTCACAGCAAAATTGAGTGGGGAAAGCACAGAGAGTTCTCATATACCCTCTGACCCCCACACATGCACAACCTCCCATGAGGGCCATTTGAAAGAGCAAAATCACCATCAAAAAGCACAAAAATGTGAAAAACATGGCACTAAATAGATAATGAAAAGGACACTTGTTTACAGTATGAGAAATGAAACAAAAAGGCAGAACATTGCCTTGTTCCACCCCACCTGGGATTTGCTGCTCTGTGGATGACTGCAAAAGCCCTGCGACTATTGATTTGGAGGTAACAGATACATTTTAGGGAGTAGGTGAATTCACAAATAGGAATCTATGAATAATGAGGATTGATTGTACAGTTTTAATTATAGTAGATTTATAGAATACTTTAGTATCCAGTAAAGCAAATCCCTTATTTCTTTTTCAAGAATTTACTGTTACAGCTGTTAAAATTCAATAATAGAAAGACAACCTGATTAAAAATGGGCAAAGGATTTGAATAGACATTTCTCCAAAGAAGAGATACAGATGACCCATATGCACATGAAAAGATGCTCAAATTCATTAGCTATCAGGGAAATGCACATTAAAACCACAATGAGATGCCACCTCATACCCTCAAGAATGGCTGTAATCAAAAAGACAGTAACAGTTGTTGGCAAAGACGTGGAGAAAGTGGAACCCTCATATACTGCTGGTGGGAATGTAAAAAGGTGCAGCTGCTTTGGAAAACAGTTTGGCAATTTCTCGAAAAGTTAAATGTAGAATTAACCATATGACCTAGTAATTCCACTTCTTAGGTATATCCTTGAGAGAGCTGAAAATGTGTCCATACAAAAATTTGTACACAAATGTTCATAGGAGCACTATTCATAATAGCCCCAAAATAGAAACAACCCAAATGTCCCTCAACTGATGAACGAATAAACAAAATGTGGTATATCCATACAATGGAATATTGCTCAGCAATAAAAAAAACTACTGATCACTGATACACACTACAACAAGGATAAACCTTGAAAACATTATGCTAAACATTATGCAATATATGGCCTGACTCAAAAGGCAGCATATTGTATGATTCCATTTTTGTGAAATATCAGAATAGGCAAACCCATAGAGAATGAAAATAGATTAGTAGCTGCTTAGGGCTGGGAGAGAGGAGTTGGAATGGGAAGTGACTGCTAATGAGTACAGGGTTTCTTTTTGGAGTAATGGAAAATGTTTTAAAATTAAGACAGTGGAGTGTCTAGCAGAGTCGCGCAGCGGAAGCATGCTGGGCCCATAAAATTAGGACAGTGGTGATGGTTGTACAACAGTGAATATACTAAAACCTACTGAATTGTACATTTTAAATGGGCGAATTTTACAGTATGTGAATTTTTTTTCAATAAAGATGTCTTTAAAAAATCTATTGTCTACACAGAGAAAATAGAATAATGTTGTTTCCTTCCAGCCCTGCCTTCCTCATGCCCCACGTGGAGACAGCCTCCAGCCTTCTGGTAGCCCATGAGCAGGCAGAGGTGTGGGTCCTTGGGCCCATCGTTTGCCCAGAATCTATCACATACGGCTCTTACTGTGTTCTCTAATTGTTCCTGTGCCTGAAGGGAGTGTCCTCCATAGATTTTAAGCAGTGACTATACTTCATAATTCATTTGTGTTATCCAGCATGCCTCTGGCACTTAAATAGTTCCATATTTAATTTGAGCAGGGGACAGATAGCTTGTTACTATTCCACTCATTTACTCTTCTAGATGAACTTTAGAATCCACTTGTCACAGCCCCATCCCACTCCTGTCTTCCCTAATAAGAAACCCTGATGTGATTCTAAGTTGTATTAAATTTATATATAGTGTGTGGTTTGGGGGAGACTTTGTATTTATTCTCCCCCCCCCAGGATCATAGTATGGTACATTTCTTAATTTATTCAGGTCTTATTTTATATCCTTCAGTAAAATTTTATAGTTTTGCCTTTCTTACTGAATTTATAGCTAGTTATTATGAATGAGATCATTTTCCATTTCAGCTTTTAGCTGATTATGGCTAGTAGAGTAAGAAAGCTATTGATTTTTATATATCTAGATATCTGTATCTTGTATTCTGCCACCATTTTAAATTCTCTTTTTAGTACTAACACTTTTTCACTTGTGTTTCTTAGACTTTCAGGAAATAAGACCCCAAGTTTTTCTCTTCGTTTCTTATTCATGCTTTCTTTTTCTTTCTTGATTTTCCTTCACTAGATTTTCTTCCGCCACCTGCTTTTTAAGCCATCTCCACCTAAAAATCCCAAGAATACCTAAAGCTCAGAATAAAATTTAAATTAAATAAATTACTGTTAAAATAATTCTCCTCACTCTTAGGTCCGGAGCTGCTTGCTGCCAGCCTGTGCGCCTTTGTACACATGAGAGGAAGGTGCTGCTTTCCCCTGGTGCTTTTCTCTCATCTCTTGGGAAAATTGTCATAGTTGACCGATTCTGGTGGACTACGACACATTACTACAGAAAAGTGTCATAATAAATCTGCAGATCTCTGATATCTGCCACGTTGATGCTTTCTACACAAACATTCATGGTAGTACTGCTTAGGTCTATAGATTTCATCACCACTGTTTCTAGAACCCACCCTTTCTTTCCAGTCCCATTGTCTCAGTCTTATCATCACAGTATAACCTCCTTCACCCCTGAAAAGGGCAAAACCAAAACATAAACCAGGTCTTCCTCTTCCCAGTCTCTCTCTCTGGGCATCCTAATCACAATCCAGAATAATCTTCCTAGAACGTCGTAAAACCCCTGCTCAGAAGCCTCTGGTGGTCCCTCATTTTGTTCTCAGTAGAGGCAGACATGCCTCCCGCCCTGGAAACCCCAGCACAGTCTGTCTCTGCAGCCACTGTTTCCTTACCCCACCCTCCCGTGTCTGGCATCCCCCATGCTCTTCTCGCCACACTCTGGCACCTCTGGAACTTCCTATCACCTCTAACTTTCAGTTTGTTCATTCATAAAACGAGAATAGTGGCGCCTCCTTGGTAAACGATGTAACATGGGGGGAAAGTGTCTAGCATAGGGCCTGGCACTTCCCGCGTTAGCCTTCTTCCCTCCTCCCCTTCTACCCCAAGTACTCTGGAAACTGAAATGTTGTATAATTGTAACATGTTGTTATGATTATTTATGCCTCACTGTGTGTTCATTACCATAGTTCTTGTATATTGGCAAGAATTCATCATATTTGACCTCTAATAAGGAACATTTGAAAATATTGGAGAAGGGAAAAATATACACCTTTACAGCCCCAGTGTGCCACTGAAACAGGTGACAGTAAAGGGTCTTCCACTGGCCCTGGAGGCACATGGTGAGCGCTGTGGGAGGAGAGGCCCCTCCCAAGAGTGGGCTGTAGCAGTGTCCTCTGGTTGGTAATCTGCCCACAGGCTGAGAGGAGCTGAGAGGGTAGGTGACAGCTGCCCCAAGGAAGCACAGGTACTATCTGCAAGAGAGGGAGGATGCTCAAGAGACCGGCCGAGAGCAAATGCAGTCCTGCCCTGCTGAGCCCCGCTAGGCAGCCCCTGCTGCCTTAGAGAAAACAAGGATACAGTGCTGACTGCCAACTACAGAAATGTTTTGTGGTTAGGAATCAAGTTTCCCAAGTGTGTTTATTGGTTTAAAGAGCTGATTTCGTTTCAGCCACATTTTAGTGGTCTGTTGTCTTTTGTTCTAGGCTCTGTCCCGATTTGATTTCCATCAGGTTTTAATCAGAACCATCTTCAGAAACATTTTGGATTCAAAATAGAGTTTAAAACAAACACATCTTTCAGAGAACACAGATGAAACCCAGAATGGGACAGAAAGTAAACAAGAAACAATGGAGTACCGTTATGGACAGGATAGCGTCAGAGGGAAGGAACAGAGAGAAACTGGGAAAGGCTGTGGGGGAAGAAAACCCTGTCAGGGAAGGAGCCAACCTGGGGAAAGTGTCAGGGAGCCGGCACTCATGTGAGCGTCTGGGTCGGGGTTCTTCCATTCCTGACCAACTGTGGTCTAGACTGCAGGGTGGAAACAATGGTTAGTAGCCCCGCACCCCCTGAGCTGGGATGGAGGCTGTCTGTGGGCAGGGGCAATGCACTTCTTTCCAGCAACAGCCCCTGAAAAGTGCTCCCTCCTCTCCACCCCTTCTTTCTGTGCCCTTTTCTCACTCTTCCTTCCCACAGCCCTGGCTCCCATGTGTGCTTGTGAGCCAAGAGTCTAGGTGCACACCCAGAGTGTGCGAGAAGACCTGCGTAGGTCAGTGATGGTGGGGTCAGCCTTTCTATCTGCCCCACCCCACGTGCTGCAGACATTTCACACGTGGGGTCACCAGTTAGGAGATGTTGGGAGAACTACATCTTCAGCCCTATGTTGCTGAATTTTTTCAAGCTGTTATGCTTTATTTGTTGTTTTGATTTGGGAAATACATGTACATGTTAAAAGCTATTTTCCACAAAGTATCAAAAAGTATACACAGAAAAGCACCTGTCTTTCTGCCCTGTCTCATGGGCCCTCTGCTCCCTCCTCAGAGGGTGCTTATTTCCTGTGTACCTTTTCAGAGGCCTCCAGTGTTTGTCATGGTTAGCTTTTAAAAATTATCGTGATGTCTTTCTGCTTGCATTGCCGAAGCTGCTGGATTTATTAGCTGTGCTCTTCCTGTGTCTGCCTTCTCCATGTCCCTTCCTCTCTCAGACTTTGACATCTGGGGCACAAACGACAGTGAGCAGAATGAGTCAGAGCCTGTCCCTGCCAACTGCACTGGCTGTGCCCAGAAACTGGCCCTGAAGGTAGTGCTCCTGGAAGATGCCCCCAAGAAATTTGAGAGACTTCATCCTCTGGTGATCAAGGTAGGCAAGAGGCCTGATTCTCACCCTGTTTAAAGGCTAGATCAAGCTCTGCAAAATTTCTGACAAGTAACTCCGTGTTGTTTCATTTGCTTTGTTTGCTGCCTTGCCAAGACGGGACAGCCCCTATTGTCTGAGGAGATTCAGCACTTTTTGTGCCAGTACCCTGAGGTGACAGAAGGCTTCACAGAAGGGTTTTTCACCAAGTGGTGGCGTTGCTTTCCTGAAAGGTGGTTCCCATTTCCTTACCCATGGTGAGTGTGAAAGGGGGCACTTGGTTTGTGTGTAGGGAAGGGGCAGACCGGTAACACCAGCAAAACAGTGATAGCTACCACTGGGACCTGCCATGTGCCCAGTGTGGTGTAAGCAATTGACAATACACCCTTCAAGCCAAACGACAGGAGCTCGCTGATGAACCGGTGATGAGATATAAAGGGGATGAACGGAAAAGGTGTGTCACAAGGAGGGGTGCCACCATGGGGAGGACACCAAGATTGCCTAATAGAATTTATTTCTAAGTATGTGTTTAGCAGTTTATGTAGAGTGAGGCCTAAGTGTCGAGGATGGAAGAGAGTGCGAAGAATAGAATTGCATTTCCTGGCACTTGTTTGTGCCGGGCGATGTGCCTTGGTGTTTAGTGTCTCTTGCCCATTGATGACACTCGTAATAGCTCTGGGAAGTAGAATGATTATTGCCGTTTTTCAGATCAGAAAAGTGGGAATCAGAGAGGCTAAGTAACTTGCCCAAGGCCACCCAGCCAGGATTAAAACCCAGATTTGTTTTCCTGTTCCTTCCTGTGTCCTGCAGAAGACACAGTCCATTCTTCGGAGTTAAGGTTGCTCTCTAGTGAGAAAAGGAAAGCCAATTTCCATCTTAGAACTGTTCCAAAAGAGAATTAAAATGTCTTTTCAGGCTTTTTGTTAGATGATTTCTCCATGCTTCCACCTTTCTTTAATGTGCCATTTATTTGCATGGCAGAATTCCGAGTTTGACAAGCTAATCAGACTTCACACTGCATGCTGTTCTGCCTCAAAAGAAGGGTCATGATTTTTGTTTCCTCCTCCTCCCTCCTTCTCTTTTCTTCCCATCTCCCGCCTGGCCTGCTAGTACTTCAGTCTCTTTTCCAAGACAGAATGACTGGATTGTTTCTTTCCTTCCTCTATATGTTGTTTTAGCTGCACTTTATAAACACTCCACCCACATGTACAAATCGTGGCTGTGGAGTTTGTGCCTGTGCGTGTACATGTTACAATTCACTGGCTTGGCACAGCTGTTCCTCATAGACCTAGTACTGAAGATACTCTGCTGATATTTTCCCCTCTTTACCACCACCCACAGTTCCCCGACCCTTGCTCAGCTCCTGTTAGTCGTGGAGATAGGCTGGCTTGCCCAGTTTAATGACCTTTTTTGTTTCAAACTTTTACAGGAGAAGACCTCTGAATAGATCACAAATCTTACGTGAGCTTTTTCCTGTTTTCACTGACCTGCCATTTCCAAAAGATGCCTCTTTAAAAAAGTGCTTCCTTCTTCACCCAGAACCTGTTGTGGGGAGTAAGGTAGGAAATTTTGAGAGGAGTTGGATCTAGAATTTTCTTCATTTGGGATCCAGACTAATGTTATAATGGAGGTCTTTCCCGTGTATCAACTTAGAAGGTGAATTGAGGGACACTCACATAATTTACACTTCTCCCCTCCTGCTGCCAGGCCCACTGTGTTATGAAGGCAGGTTTCCAGAAAGTCTTATCTGCAAATCTGTCTCCAACCTTAACACCTGGGGGCAAGCTGCTTTACCGTAAAGGGAGTGGAATCCTAAAATTCGAACTGACTTGAGTGTACAGTTAGTCTGACTTTCCTACCTCAAATTAGAGAGTAGGCAAGGTATAAATGAATAGCATGTAACTAGTCTACTCTCTTCATTTTGTAGATAGGGAAACTGAGTCCCAGAGAGATTAAGTGATTTGCCCAAGGACACAGAGCAGGTTGATAGAGGGACTGCCTCCACCCCCACCTCCAGGTTGGCTTTCCCCAGAAATATTCATAAATAAGAGACTTCAGGTAGAGAACTGCAAAGGCAAAAAGCTTGGGAGCCCGGGGGGGGATTTGATAGGCACATGCTAGAGGCAGGCCGCCCAGCTGGGGTGGAAAGGCCCCTTCGGCCCCCATCGTTTCCCACCTCAGTCCAGGGCCAGGTATCCAGAGCCCACATTTATTTCTCTGGGGCCAGTGGACTGGGAGAACTGTTCAGTGTGTGTGTCTGTTTACTTTTCTCTGAATTGCTCCTTTGTTGAGTCTCATTTCTAAGGAAGGTTTTTAAGCCTGGATTGGCTTAGAAGAATTAAAAGGATGTATTTTCCTTTGAAAAAAAAATTAAATTTCCCAAACTGTGACCCCCCTACCAGCTCTGGATTGTGGCTTCAATCTCCTGATACTATTGTTTGGCTCGAAATTTGCTGAATTGTGTTAAAGGAATTTGAAAGCCTTTAAAAACAATCATTTTGTCTAGAAGTGAGAACCTCTGGCTGCCAGCACTGGGGTGGAGATGTTGGGTTCTTGCCTTAGATTTTTAAAGACGTTTATCCTGCTGTCTCCGGCTAGAATTCAGAGCCCTCGTATGATTTCATCTTCATAATTATGATATAATTCTGGGCGAGGGCCTTTATCTTTTTCTCGGTTTTCCCACTTGAATGCTGGAGTTAATTTCACCAGCCCGCTTAACACCAGGGATCCCAGCCAAAGGAGCAAGTACAAAGTTACTCAGATGCTTATCAAAGGCATCTTGTGGTTCTTGAGGATGTTTGGGGAAGGGCAGTGGCCCAAATAGGCAACAATCCTGAGAGTCTGGTTTCTTAGAGCATCTGTTCCCCAACCCTGGCCCAGGCTCTCCTTTCTCCCCGGCTGTGTTACCCCACCCTGTTGTCCACAGCCCTGGACAAGTCATGTCTGTGGGCCCAGAACCCAAGGGCAGCCTAGGGGTGGAAGATGAGAAGTGGGGACCTGGTTGCACTGGGGGAAGAGGAAGGGAGCTCCAAGGCCCACTTCACCCACTGCACAGAGCTGCCTGGGGCTGGCCCGCGCCATCCTGCTGTCTGTTTCTTCCCATCTTAGGTGTGGAGGAAGGTGATGCCACCCCTTCTCAGGCCCGTGGGAAAGAGGGATACATCTACTTGTTTCTGGTCCTCTAGAATTTTTTTAAGACCAGATGTTAGGGCTTCTGCCAATATTAGCATAATACTAGGGCTTCTGATGGGTGATAGCTACTGTCTGTCACCACAGTAGCTGGTGCAATGGCTCTAGTGTTGCCATGGAAACAGAATCATGGCCAGGGTCTATGGGAGCAGGAGAGAGACCAGGAGAGATGGGGTGAAAACCCCAGACTCTGGAAGCCCTGAGTGGTAAAGAGAAAACTAGGACATGCCCTGGGAGTCGAACTTCTGACCCCCGCTTTATGCGGGCGTATAAAGGGCTCCCCTGAAGGGCAGGAGCTAGGAGGGCTGGGGAGGGGAGGCCCCAGGAGTTTTCTCTCACCACTGAAGTAGGGAGAAATGCCTGAGCAAGACCGACCTTGTTTTATCCCCATTCCTGCCTTGTCCCAACCCCTCCCCAGGATTCACAGCTCCTCACTTGGCACGTAGAAGGTTGCACTGACACTTGTCGCTGGCAGTGGTGTGCCCTCAGAGGTGCAGCGGTTACCTGCAGTGCAGCGGTTACCTGTGCAGGTGCACATGCTGCTCATCTCCTCAGTCTTCAAAATCAGAGGCCAATCTTAGTTCATTATTTTTTTATTGTTGTTGTTATTGTTTTGGGGGGTTCTTTTTTTTTTGAGACAGAGTCTCACTCTGTTGCCCGGGCTAGAGTACCATGGCGTTAGCCTAGCTCACAGCAACTTCAAACTCCTGGGCTCAAGCAATCCTCCTGCTTCAGCCTCCTGAGTGGCTGGGACTACAGGCATGCACCACCATGCCCGGCTAATTTTTTCTATGTATTTTTAGTTGGCCAATTAATTTCTTTCTATGTTTAGTAGAGATGGGGTCTCCCTCTTGCTCAGGCTGGTTTTGAACTCCTGACCTTGGGCAATCCACCCTCCTCAGCCTCCCAGAGTGCTAGGATTACAGGCATGAGCC
>CAUYRT010035813.1:0-68755 GCA_963574885.1 Lepilemur ruficaudatus
AAAAAGAACAGATAAATTAGGCTTTACATACCTAAAAAGAAAATTATAATGTGTGTGTATATAATCATACAACTCAATAATAAAACAAAAGCATGATTAAAAAATAGGCAAAGTTATCTAAATAGACATCTCTCGAAAGAAAATATAGAGATGATCAATAAGCACTTGAAAAGATTCTTAACATGCTTACTCATCAGGGAAATGGGAATCAAAACCACAGTGTGATACCACTTCACATCCAGTAGGATTGCTAGAATAGAAAAGTCAGATAACAAGAAGAGATCGTTTAAAAATCAAAACCCTCATATACTGCTGAAAGGAATTTAAAATGTTGCAGCTGCTTTAGAAAACAGTCTAACAGTTCTTTAAATGATTAAATATAGAATTGCTTTACGGCCCATCAATTCCACTTCTACAGATATATTTGAGAAAAAACACATTTCCGTACAGAATCTTATATATGAGTATTATAACAGCATTATCTATAATAGCAAAATGTGGAAACAAGCTGTCAATGGAGGAATGGATACAGAAAATGTAGTGTACCCATAAAATGGAATATAATTTAACCATGAAAAGAAGGAATGCTGATACATGGTATAACCGAAATAAATCTTGAAAACGTTAAGCTAGGTGAAAGAAGATTGTAACAAACATTTCACATACTATATGATTTCATTCATACAAAAGTCCAGAACTGGGAAATCTATGTAAAGAGAAAATAGATTCATGCTTAGATCTGGGGAGAAGGGGTTTGAAGAGGTTAATAGCTAAATTTTATGTTTTTTTCTTGGAGGTGATAGAAATATATCAATATTCACTATTGAGATAATTGTACACATCTGTTAATATACTGACAACCATTAACGTACACTTTATATGTATAAATTATACGAAATGTGAGTTATATCTCAACAAAGCTGTTTAAAAAAGAATGGGATAGGATCCTTATAGGATGTAAGAATGTGTATATGTGTGTGCCTATCTGGATATAATTCTCTTTTCTTATGAGCTTATTTATATATCTATAAATGTCAATATTTGTATCGCTATATATTTCATCAATGTCTATTTTTCTATCTACCTATTCACCTATCCACTGATTTCTTTGTAATCTACTTTCAAGTTTAATTATAAATACTTCACCAGGATATTTTTTTCCTCCTCTCTTTTTTGAGGCTGAAACACATTTGGGCTTGGAACATACGATTCTCAGTTTACATATTAATATTTTATTTATAATAAGTGTGCACTTTTATGTACTAATCTATGTTCCAATGCATATCACCACATAAATTAAGCTCAATTTAATTAAAATCATGAATTAGTAAATAAATATTTATTACTGGCAACTATTTTCTAAATGTAATCATTTAAATATCCTCATTTAAAAAGTATTGACAATAAGTTGATAACTATGTATGTGTAATATATAGATACAGATACTCAACCATACATAAAAATAGATATATTGAAATCATTGCTAAAAATCGTGTTATGTGTAAATGTTACACAGCCTAAAATTGTTAAGTACATGTGAAATTAAGGTTGCCTTCCTATTTTAAGTAAAAATTGCCATGATAAAGTAATAAATAACATTGCAATAGGTTTATATTTCTGTTCATTTGATATATTAAACAAAATCATTACTTTGCTATTAGTATTAGTTTTTCTAATGTCAAATGTCAATCAGCTAGCATCTTCAGGCTTGCGTATTAGTTCCAAAGCACAAACTTTATTACTCATGTAATGAAAACCTCCTGATAATAAACAGAAATATTTTCTTGCACTCAAAAGCATAGGCCTACCAATAAGAGATAGTAGATAAGATGAAAGGCATGTGCAAAACTTCCAAAGTTTTTTTTTTTCCTCCTTTAATTTAGCGCTTTAATGCTGATCCTCAAAAAAATTTCTTCATATCCAATTAAGGAGTATTAATGAATACTGTATATGAAAAACTGGCATCATTGGGGAAACATTTGAGCGAAACTTTGACATTTAAAAAAATACGCTAAGTTGGCATAGGATTTCAGGAAATCTTGAATATGGTCATGTTTTGCCCCTAATTTTCTGTTGGGAGAAGATTTTTGTTGCAATATTTCCTCTGACATATTCTTCAATTCTGTTTCTTAACTGTAGGCTGCAGTATACTAGGACAAATGTGCTTGACAAAGCTACTATTTGCCATAGGAACAAAAGAATATAGGTTACTTTGCTAGTAGAATTGTGGACTAAGGGAAAATCAGCAAAGAAGTGAAGGTTTCCTAATCATGAGTAGCGAAATATGCTCACTGATGTTTTATTCAGACAAAATAGATTTCTGGCTTCCTTAAGAACTCATGTTTCACAGTTGTTTATTACCTTTCAGTGGTGCAAAATAAACTCATGAAGGTCATATTACGTGCCCAATGATTAAATCAAACTATTTTTTTCCTTTAATGACAAGCTAAGAAGAATGTTTCCTTAAGAAATAATACAGAGAAAATATTTGTTATCCAACTTTTTTCCTTTTATTTCATAATTAGTAGAAAAAGGAAGTTATATAAAAAAGAGTTGTCAAACTATTGGCAACTACTCAAACAAGAAAAGTTGTAATGTCTAATTAACTGTGGATGGGAAATAACATGGAATCCCCAAGTAGATTAATTAAAAAGGTAGGTGGAGATTACTGAATTCTATGGGAGTATGAATAAGAAAACCACCACACATCTTGGTTGGGAAATCTTTGATAAACTTTTAATAGTTTGCAATTTTATACATTCAGACCTAATTTACAAACTTCAAGATTTTCTTTATGTAAATTGGAAGTTCTATTTAGATTCCTAATAATTATTAGAATAAATGACGATACTTTCCTTATATCAGGGTTTAAAATCTGATGCATTATGAGACTTTATAGTCTTCTAATTCCCATGTATTCTTTATTCTTTATTTTTAAAGGACTCCTTTATGAAACTGTTTTACACTCCAATTTGCCAACTTTATATTTAAAAACTGATTTATTCAGATAATATTATAACAGCATTTAAATTTTTTATTTTAAGTAATGCTTAAATATCTAAGTTTAGTTGGTTTTGACTTATAAATGATCTTATGTCCAAATATTTAGACTTTAAAGCAAATATATGTAAGCTAACCTAAAAAATCAATAAATTAAAACATAATGAAGTGATTATATTTTGAATATTGTATACATTTTTGAATATCTGATTTGCTTAATGATTAATCTATGCTTGCTGCATTCTGGCTAAAAACATATGTCTCTATTTTACTGACATAATTATAGTGGGATATAGTCGCAAATGCCATGACAGATTATTTGTAACTTACAAAACAAGAAGATTTAAAGTTATCATAAATATTATTAATTTGAATAATAATTTAAACATTAATTCTGAACCAAAACTTTGTATTAATAGAATTTAAATAAATATTATACTAAATTAATATTAATTTAAAGTCAAATTTAATATATCATTTATTTATATGATAACTTATTACTTATTATTTTTTTATTTTAGCATATTATGGGGGTACAAATGTTTAAGTTACATGTGTTGCCTTTCTCCCGCCGGAGTCAGAGCTTCAAGCATGTCCATCCCCTAGATGGTGCGCATCACACTCATTATGTATGTATATACCCATCCTCCCTCCCCCTCCCGTCTGCCCGACGCGCGATAAATGTTATTTCTATATGCCCACTTAAGTGTTGATCAGTGAAACCAATTTGCTGGTGAGTACATATGGTGCTTATTTTTCCATTCTTAGGATACTTCACTTACTAGAATGGGTTCCAGCTCTATCCAGGAAAATACAAGGGGTGCTATATCACCATTGTTTCTTATAGCTGAATGGTACTTCATGGTATACATATATTTTAATATGTTTTATTAATCCACTCATGTATTGATGGGCACTTGGGTTGTTTCCACATCTTTGCAATTGTGAATTGTGCTGCTATAAACACTTGAGTGCAGATGTCTTTTTTATAGAATGTCTTTTGTTCTTTTGGGTAGATGCCCAGTAATGGGATTGCTGGATCAAATGGTAGATCTACTTATATGTCTTTAAGGTATCTCCATATTGCTTTTCACAGAGGTTGCACTAGTTTGCAATCCCACCAGCAGTATAGGAATGTTCCTATCTCTCCACATCCATGCCAACATTTATTGTTTTGAGACTTTTTGATAAAGGCCATTCTCACTGGAGATAAGCGATATCTCACCAGTGAAAAAGAACAGAGAACACAGATATAAAACCATCCTCATATAGCCATCTAATCATTGACAAAGCAGACAAAAACACACACTGGGGAAAAGAATCTTTATTCAGTAAATGGTGCTGGGATAACTGGATAGCCACATGTAGAAGACTGAAACAGGATTCGAACCTTTCACCTCTCACAAAAATCAACTCACTCTGGGTAACAGACTTAAACCTAAGATGTGAAAGTATTAGAATTCTAGAGGAAAACATTGGAAATACTCTTTTAGAGATTAGCCTAGGCAAAGAATTTATGAAGAAAACCCCAAAGGCAATCACAGCAACAACAAAAACAAATAAATGGGACCTGATCAAATTAAAAAGCTTCTGCACAGCCAAAGAAACTGTCACAAGAGCAAACAGACAACCTACAGAATGGGAGAAAATTTTCGTAAGCTACATATCCAATAAAGGGCTGATAATTAGAATCTATTTAGAACTCAGAAAAATCAGCAAGAAAAAAATTGAACAATCCTATCAAAAAGTGGGCATAGGACATGAACAGAAACTTTTCAAAAGAAGACAGAATAATGGCCAACAAACATATGAAAAAATGCTCAACATCTCTAATCATCAGGGAAATGCAAATTATTACTTATTTTTAACTTTGTGAATGAATTTAATGTGATTTAGTATTGTTTCTATTTGTAATATCAGAAATAAACTTTTTCATTTGAAAAATGAAATGCCTCTTCCTTGGATCCTGCTTCCTATATGTCTTCTTCCAGTCAATTATTCAGTCTAATTTTAGTTACTTACAGGGTCTGTTTCAATTATCCCCCAGGAACTATGTGGCTTCTACCATATCATTACTTGTTCTATGCTAGACATAATTATATCTTGATAATAAATTATCCATCACCAAGTGGAAAATACACTTTAAATATATTTTTAAGATGAAGAAAGCGAGTATTTTTATATCTACTTTACAGGTGAGGAAATAGTTTCAGAGATGTTAAATGACTTGAATAATTCACATGTTGAGAAAACAAGTGATAATTCTAGATCTTGTGTCCAAGGCTCTTTCTCTCAAGAACACCTTGAGTCTTTTCTATTTTATTAGGTGGAGAACACCTAATAAAATAGAAAAGACTCAGAATGGTTGTTTTAATAATTGATTTTCATAATTGACATTTTTTACATCACATAACATTTTCAGTAGAATGCCACGAGTTCACATCATTGTACATAAAGAATGGGAAACAAACAAAACAAAACCAGCATGAAAAAAATATACTTTTATATATTAGACTTTTAACCTTTAAAATCATTAACCATATGGGAAGAAGTTGATGTTGCATTCATTGTAAATAAATAAATCATATTTTCCTTTTTACAATATGTTTGTTTGCTTTCATGATTTGTTATTATACTTAAAGAATTCCTTAATATCATCAGATATCTAGTAAATATTCTGATTACCAATTTGTTCTTAGTATTATAAATTTCAATTACAATATGTTTGAATCAACAGCCAATTACAGCTCCTTCTTTATTGGCTTACAGTTTCTTTTAGTCTACATTTTCCCCTTTTTGTTTCTCTCTCTTTCTCTCTCTCTCTCCCCTACTCATCTATTTTTTTTTCTTTCTTTTCTTCTTTCTTTTAACCTCCTAGTGATCTCTTTTGCTTGAGGGACCTGAATATTCTCAGACTTTAGATTATGATGGGTGTATCCCTGTGATGTATTTGTAAATTAAAAGTCATACCGGAATATTTGAACAAATCTGAGCTGTATTTTGTGTGCATGTGGGAGAGAAAATATAGGTATTTTTCATCGGCATACGTAATATAAGGTCTTTCTTCTTGTGTCTAACTCATTTTGTAATATTAGAATATAGTTTTAATTTGTTATCTCGTCACAGACCTTTTGGGGGCTGTTACTGTGCTCCTTATTCTCTTTGTGTGTAGGTCAACTACAATTTTTTATTACTCATTTAATACTTGAAATTAATTTTCCTAAACATATAGGGGAGAGAGAGAGATCAATACAGCTTTTCTAGTACCATAGCTCTAGAAATTACTCTTTTCTTCATTTTTTGAATTGTTCTAAATAAGACATCTTACTTCCTAAAATCTGCACCTGCACCCCTCCCCCATTTTCATTTTGATTTTGTCTTTTGCCTGTTGCTCTTCCCAAAGCAAGCGGAAAAAAACAAAATGTGGCAGTGTTTGTAGAGAAGATGACATATATCACAGAGAGAAAAAGAGATTCAATAATCCTAGATCGCTGTCCTGTAGAAGCGAATAGTATACATCTGATAAATATTATAAAATGAATATGTTCTAGTCAAAGACGTTTCAGGATATAAATAGAAGTCAACATGCAAGGAAAACTGAGGCAATTTAAATAATTAGACATACATAAAAAGAAAAAATTGATATTTTAAAATGAAATACCTTTGCACTAAATTTACAATTTGTTTGGCAAGGAAGAACAAATTAAAGAATTGGAAAACAGATTTAAAGACATTACACAGAATACAGCACACAGAAGATTGAAAGCTGAAAACTATGAAGAAGGAAATTATAAAATACAGACTAGAATGATATGTAGAATCCTTACTTCTAATTGGAGTTCAAGAATAAGATAATAGAGAAAACTATGATAATCAACACTTAATAAGACAATCACTGATCTTTGTTCAGAATCAACAAATGGAATGCATCTTTGAATAAAGTAAATATTCTAAATCAGAGAGAAAGAGAGAGAGAGAAATCCATATCAGGGTAATGGGATAATTTGTAGTTGTATTAGGTCTGCCTTGGCAAACTACCACAGACTGGGTGGCTTAAATACCAGAATTAGAATTTTTATTAAATCCCTGCTGTGGGTTAAAACCTAAGTTGTTATGGTTAAGAACTGTCACCTATCATAGTTTGGGTTCTTGGAAAGCAGATATTGAGATGCAGTTTTGAGTGAATGCATCTATTGTATTTGTGAAAAGAATAGGATATAGACTGGGCAGAGGGAGAAGTCAGATGGAAGACGAGCTTGACAAATTCTCAGTCTACCCAGCAGGTAGATGTGGAGCTTATCAGAGTTGTGCTGTATCAGTCAAAATAGACAGACATTTACATTTCTGCATTAGTCAGTCACTGGTTATGAGCTACTCTGGGACGAGAATGACTTCGGCCAAGGTGACTCTTTGCAACTGAGCCAGAAGCTGAGGAAGCTGGCAGACAGCTGCAGGCTGCCAACTGATCATCCTGCCCACATGCATACGGGCAGCCAAGTCCTTCACTGAAGGAGATGTGGGAAGTACACCAATTCAGGGATCAGGTATTCAGTGCCATCACTGCTATTTTGAACGATTTAACTGCACATAGTTTTAAAATCTCTGCTTGGCAAATGAGTTGAGAAACAATATAGAAAAATATACAAACTAGAAAAATATTGCAATGGTTATTTCTGATAAAAAGCTTAAAAGATTCTTATAAGTCAAGTGGAAAAGATCAACAATTCAGTAAAGAAAAAAAAGTAGCTAAGCAAGTAAATGATAGTTTGCAAAAAAGCATGGAAAGAATAAACCCTATTGAAATCTGCCCAAACACACTCATAATAAAAGAAACACATATTAAACGTCGGTGAGATGCCAATTTTTAGCAATCAGCTTTGTGAAGTACAAGATATTTTTAAAATTCATGATATTGACAAGGGTATAGAAACAGTGCTCTTACATGTCATTGAATTATAGAATAAATTGGATAAAACACTCTTACAGGACATTTGGCAACAGCTTTCAAAATGAAATATGTGCTTTATGTTTTTCCCAGCATTTCTACTTTTAAGCATTTATCCTAGTAACGTGTATATTTAGGCACAAAATCATACAGACGAGCAACACCGGAAACAATTATCTATCAATAAGAACTGAGTTTAATTACAGTACTTCCAGAAAATTAAATATCTGTATAACAGAGAAATTGAAAGAATCATGGGAATATGTACTAATAGTAAGTGAACTGAGGGGCTTACCTTCATTTGAAAAACAAAAACAGTGCTAATTTTCACCAGAACAAGTAGTATGTATGTATATACTAATTGTTGTTAAATATATGTATCTACCTAGAGATATACAGGCCTATGTTACCAAAATGTAGTCACACACCGTGAAAAGTAAGATTGTTTTGTTGATAATACTTAAGCTCATTCCTCAAAATGAGTCTCCTTTCTGCTAATCATATACAACTTCATTTTAATACAAGAAGAACACAATTGCTCCTTTTTAGAGTGCATAGTATTTTTTATTTTTTTAAGTTTTATTGAGGGATAATTCACAAATAAATTTATATCAATTTAAGGTATGCATCTCGATGTTTTGATATACATTATCAAATAATCACCACAATCAAGTTAATATATCCATCACCTCACATAGTAATCATTTTGGATTTTTTCCTTCTTTTTTGTTTTAAGAAATTTAAATCTATCCTCTTAGCAATTTTTTTTCTCCTATTTGTCATTCCATTATTTTTACACATGCACCATATTTTGCTGAGTTCTGAATCTCCATGTGGTGGGCAGTTTTTGACATGACTCACAATTATCTCCATCTCCTAGTATTCATGAATGTGTAAAACTGCTTCCTTGTGTGTTGGCCAGACCTCTTGACTTGGTCATAGAAAAAAGAATACAGAAGTGGTGATTGGACGTCATTTTCAAGATTCAATTTTTAAAGACTGTGGCTTCCATCTTGCTTGGATTCTCTTTCTGGCTCTTTTCATTTTCCATCTGCCAAGGAACTTTTGGAAGCTTCCAGTTGATATTCACCAAGAAACTGAGGCCCTCAGTTCAATAACTCACAAGGATGAATTCTGCCAATGACCATTTTAGCAACCATAGGTTGACATATTGGAAATGTATCCTTCCTTAGTCAAGCCTTCACATGAGATCTCAGAACCTGAAAAGACAACTTATTTGAAAATTTTTGAGGGACTCTGAAGCAGAAGACCCAGTTAGGCCATGTTCAGATTCCCGACTCAAAAAAACGCTGCAAGATAATAAAAAAAAAGTGTTATTTTAAACCACTAAATTTTGGAGCAATTAGTTATATAGCAATAGAGAACTAACATAGGTCACATATTAAAAATTAACATTTAGACAAAGACGAATATCACTGTGATAAAATATACTCCTGGAACATGTGAACACATTTAAAATGTTAATAAAATATGTAATTACAATAGTGCTATTGAAAATGTTAGAAATTTAAAAGCCTGACATTATTTCTCAGAAACAAATGTATTCTCATTTTCAATTGCCACTGTAAGCGGCTCTGGTAATCCCTATTCTGTACATTTGGAATAATAAATTTTAACAGTATAAGCTATTTAGGTCAGTGGTTCTCCGAGTGTGATCTATGGACCAGTGGGGTCAAATGTGGGAACATGTTAGAAATGCAAATTTTGGGCCTCATCCTAAACCTAATGAATCAGCAATTCTGGAGGTGGGGACCGGACCGGTAACGTGTGATTTAACAAATGTGTCAGGTGATTCTGATGCAAAACACACCCCGCATTTTACATTCTTCCACTGTTCTTGCCCTGGATTACTCATGCAGCTTCACTGAGCTAGTGAGTGGATGGGCTGGCAGGTCTAAGACGGCCTTACCTACAAGTCTGGGGCCTCCACAGGAATGGCTAGAGGGCTGGAATTAACTCTCTCCACCCTGGATGGCTCATTAAATAGTCTGACCTGAGCGTCTTTAGATGGCATCTGGTTTATGAGAGAGAAATAAATAGTGGAAATACCTAGGGCTCTTACAGATGAATCTTAAAATTGTCACAGGGTCACTTTTGCTGCATTGTATTGGGAAAGAAAGTCACAGGGCCACCCAGATTTAAGGGGAGGGGAAATAAATAGCATTTATCTCTGGACAAGAGGAGTTACACGTGCATAAAAAGACGAGAGAATGTGTGGGCCGGCCATCTTCAAAAACAGTCCGTGGCTGAATTTATTGTAACAGAGCATGAGTGTCTCACACCAGCAGTTAAATACTTCATCCAGAAATGACACATGCCTTTTCTATCATATTAATATTTTATTAGCTAGAACACTTATGTAACCCTACACGATTTGAAGGAACAGGGAATGTATTCCTTAGGGTGGCCTGAGGATGACCAGATTGGTGAATGATTAATACTGTTTACTCTGTAAAAAAGACATACTTTCATGTGAGAGTGTCAGTGATGTTAATGTTATAGCCACAAAGTCCTTTTTTATTTCTTCCTCTTTTCTTCGTTGCTTGTAACTAACCAAGACAATGACATACCTATCATTTAACTCCTAGACTTGAAGATTTAGTTGCAGGTAATGATGCTTGTGCTTAAAGGTTTTTAAAGAGAAGCACTGGTGTTTGATTGAAGATTCATAAAGAAAATCTTAGTGTACTGATTTAAAATATTTTATTGAAGTTTTTGGATTCATATTAAAAGTGATTGTTTTTATTTTTTCTAATACTTTTACATAAGCTATGTGATTTGTAGCATCTCTTGTATAAAGTTTTTCCTGAAGTATAGGTTCTAAAAATGACATTATAGCAATATAATTTGTTTGAAAAAATAATCTCTGAGCTTCCATATCCTTTTTGGTTTTCATTTTGTGCTCACTGACAACAGCATCTCTAAGGAATTGGAAAGACAGGAGATTCCTTAGGGGAGATGTTATATAAGAAACACATCACATGAATTCTCAAAGCACCAATTTGGTTATTTCTTGCCCAGGTACTAGCAAATAAAACAGTTTCTCCGAAAATACATATTAGAAGATTTTTCTGTTATTCCAGTTAAATAATATTTTATTGAATAAGATGTTTTAATATATAATTGCTTCTGTTTCATCTTTTCTGAAGCCCTGTGTAAATGTATAACAAGGTTCTCCCCAAATCTTCAGACATTATATGTTCTACTTTTGACTGAGGACTAATGAAAGCACCCCTACAATCTTTCAGCTCAAGGAGAGTTATACTGAAATGTGGCTGGGCATTTTACTTATTTTCTGAAAACTAATTGAGGAGTGTGAACAAATCATCACAAAATTATGTTTCTCAATTACTGGTACATTTACCATGTTTGCCTATTGTCGATGACTGCATGTCACTTCCCAATACTGATTTTTCAATCTATAAATAGTTGTTTAATTAGACTCAACATTTTGCTAGCTGTATACCATCCAGAATCCCTCATCAAGCAAGCAAAGATGAAGCAGATATGGCATTAATCCATTGCACTGTTAAACTAAAAAGAATCATAGTGGTTAATGCATGTTCAACAGAGGTACAAGATACGGAAGTAATACTTTTGATAATATTATTATTTTTGTGTGTAGCAGCATATAATTCAAATAACATGTTTATCTGTAAGGAGATAAATTTCAGATAAAATTTACAGATAAATTTCTTTCTTTAGAAAGAAATTTGCACCTAGAATTCATAGCTTTAAAATTCACAATTTTAAAAAGTCTTCAAATGTCAACTGTTACAAATGATTCAGTCTATAGTAATCATTTCAATATCCTCTTTTTCCTTTAAATGTTAGCATTCATGGACTTAAAACTAAAAGAAATCGTCTTTTTAACTTTTTTAAAATTGTAATCATTATGGATACATAATAGTTGCACATAAATGTATTGGGTACATGCTTTCATACAAGCATATAATGTGTAATGACCAAATCAGGGTAATTGAGGTATCCTTCACCTCAAGTATTTATTCACCATTTCTTTGTGATAGAAACATTCCAACTACACTCTTTTATTCATTTTTAAATATTCAACAAATTATTATTAACTATGTTAGCCCTATTACACTACCAAATGCTAGATCTTATTCAATCTAACCATATATAATCTTTAGGAAATGTCTATTCTTTGAAGTTTGATTAGTGAGAACAAAAGGTTAACACAGCCATCCAACCCATCCAACAAGTATTTTCTTTTGTCATTAAGAAGCTTTTTTAAAACTTTACTTTTACTCTGCACACTGTTTTCCAACCTACATTTACAGAAATATCTGAATTTCCCTATTGGTTGTTCAATTATTTATGTATATTTGTCTATTTAAAGTGAATAGTATAGAATGGGAGGGGAAAAATCCTAAATGATCTGTGTCTGATTTTTCTCTACTATATTTTGAACAACCATCCTTAAGATGCCTCTGCTGCTTAAAATCATCTAAAGCTTTCAATTTCCAAGCCTAAATTCTATTTCTGATGTCCATTTCTAGTTCCTCAGGGCTTTTATTTAATCTTTTTTCACTCTGCTACTTCCACGAGTAAATTAATGGGTAAACTTAATATGTTTTATTACTTAGGTCTATCTAAAGTTTCTGCCTCCCGCTTCCAAGAACATATAAACAATTTTTATTCTTTAGGAAACTACAAATAAGAAAAAAACTGAATTTTTATGCGGAGTGAAAGCAAAATGGGTAATAAACCAGGTATTTTCAGAGAAAGTATTTTACTTTCATGGAAAAGGGAGTGACACATACTCCTAGTAAAACATTTATTCCAGAAACCCACATTTCCACAAGAGTGAAAATAATACATCTTTATACTTATATAATTTAGCTTCTTAAAAATAATTGTACCAGATACTTCTGAGAAATTCTTCTAAATAATTTCTTCAAAAAAATTAAACTATTTAAATTTATACATTTGAATTGTATCTTCAGAAAGCGAAATAAAGTATCCTTTTCATTTTTTTATTATTGAATTTGCTCAGAATATTTTATACTTTTTATTCCTTGTTGTATTTTTACTTAATGAATGGTAACAATTTTTGGTGAATTAATAGCCCAGAATATATTAAGGTCCAAATAATAGGTGAAACAAATCCAAAGGAATTATATCAGTTGGTTCTCATATAAATATTTAAATAGTAAGATGACTTCATTCATTCTTATTATCATCTCTGTTTAGTTTGTGGCATGTGGAGAAACGAAATTGCAGAAGTTATGTTCTGCACATTATGCCTATGTGGGCATGTGTGTGTGTGTGTGTGTGTGTGTGTGTGTGTGTGTGTGTGTCTGTGTATGTGTGTACGCACATGCTCTTCTCCAATGTATTTCTTGGAAATATGTAATATATGAATGCATGTATGCATATACATTTCACATACAAAACATATGCGTATATATTTCACATATATTTGATTAAATATAAATAAATGAATATACATTTCTCTCACACATGTGTATGTGTGTCTATATATTAGTCTCTCTGTGCCCACGTGTGCTATCCTAATGGCCATTCCCCTGTCCTAATGGCCATTATAATTTAAGTTTTAATAATGTCTCTGTTTAATAACTAGCTCACAAAATTTGAGAAAATATAACCATTGGTTCTCAGGGGTCATAGTGCTCCAGCTGCGGAAGAACACGAAGAGATCTCTCAGTGATTGTAGTGTGGCCTCTTTTTCCAAGGGAGGTTATACTCAGTGGTCCCTAAAATGTTTCCTGTTCCTACCTGCGTTTATATTTTGATGACAAATCTAGAAAAATAAGAAGGAAGGAGAAGGAAAATAATGGGAAAGAAAGGGTTGGGAAAGGAAGGGAAATAATGTTTAGTCATAAACAGTGCATTCTTTCAGGTTTCTCCCATACAAATTTGCAACAAAATCATATGCATAATCCATTTAGCATACACTCATTATCAATGGCATGTATAGTATAATTCAGAATTATATTGATGTTAACTTGCACGCATAAAAGAAAATGATAGTTATGTTAATCAACATTTAATTATACTAGATGTCTTGAGCACTACAAAAATTTTAGCTCTTTAATTTATAGTAAAAGATTCATCGGTGTTTTCCATATCTCAAAGAACAGCTTGTGCTTGAAATAGAGAAAACCCACTAAATTTATATATATAATATGAATTCTTATATATTTCATGTTTATGAATTTTATTCTTGTATATGGTACATATAGAGAAGATGTTATGTATATGGAGATTCTGTTATTTTCATCCTAAAATTCCATTTATTTTCAATTTATGTCTCTTTATAGCTGTATAGTAAAATCCAACTAAGCCAAATATTGTCATGTGGTTTTTATTATTTTAATATTTCTTCTATAAAGCATCCGATTTCTAAATCAATATTTACCAAAGAAAATTTATTGTAATATTGATATTTATTTATTTTGCTATATAATGTCTTTTTCTTTATGCCCTGATTCCTTCCTCCCCCACATTACTGGATAATTGGTCTGTCAAATGAACAGATGATATAATGTAATGTTAAATGAAAGACCAAAAGGAAGTAATTACCATAATAGCTACAATTTGCAGTTACTTATTGCTTTGTATTTCTGTGCATGATTTTAAAAGTAGACATATAAACCTTTTAATCTGAATTAAAAAGGAAATAGAACTAAATGGGGGGAGCTAAAATTGTTCAGTGTTCATTTAATTTAAATGGTTATATTATACAAGAAAATAAGTTTCTGTAATATATTTTTTTAGCAAAAGAACTGTGAAGAAGCCCAAGTATATGGTTAAAAGCAGGTGTTCTGGGTTAAACAGAATTTGGTTGTCTGGGATTGGGACATTTCTGTCTCCATGTTCCTTTGTATCCTATACTATTATATATATTATTTACATCCTATAAAACCTCTGATCAAACATTTCTCCCACTATAACTTTATTATTTGTTGAATTAGAACATTTGATTCTTCGCTAAAATTCTAGCCCAATTGTCTAATTCTGTTACTTTTAGAAAAATTCTACTTGTTTTGACTGGAGATGAATTGATAGATGAGCTAATAATGGAACTTAATGTAATATTTTTAATGTAGGATGTGCTCAGGCCCAGAGAGTACTATAGAACAGTTGGAAGAGCTTGATTTTATGTGAAAATAAGCTACCAGGAAAACGTCTTTTTAAATTGGTACAAAACTCAATGCATATTTGGGAGGACGGAGGGAAGACAGACTACCATGGAGAATAAAGCTGGAAAGCTCCTCATTGCCAAATTTTGAAGAATAGAACAATAGTTAATAATAAATAGGAATAAAATAAAACTATATATTTCTCTAATCAATTTATAACTCACCTCAAGAAGGCTTCATTAAGTGATTTTCAATTCAATCAGAATGTATCATTATTCTGACCACGTCTTTGGTACTAAGTTAAGTCCTCCAAGAAACTTACTTGCTCTTCTAAACTACCATTAATTTCCAGAATCAATTTTATGTGTTACATTAATATTTATTCATATGTCACATTCAATCATAGTTCACCTCTTTAAATAAAAACAAAACAGGTGTTTAAAGATTACAGGCTTCTGTAGTATTTCCCTCCTTACATATAATTCTTCGAATCTCTCTGTTTTGAAAGCATTTTTCTAATAGTTTAAGGGTGTTCCACCAACATATGTGAAAAGAAAAGACTGGAGTTTGTTTTTCTTTGACTTTTCAATTATTAAATGGAAGAGAAACAATGGATAAAATCAGTATATGAACAAAGACATAACTTTCAAATGGTTACAATGAAAATTTTTAGATTTTGAAGTAAAAATATCTTTAATAGTGTCAACTATTACAAATTGCCTTAAAATGGCTCTTAAAGACGGGAGGCAAAATCAAAATTATCAAAGAATTTTAAAGCAGAATGAGAATTAGAATTAATTTCAGAGAATATGATCAAAACTTGACAAATTATGTCAAGTATTAATTAAATAAAGTCAGGAAAAATAGCACATTATATAGTGTAAACAGACACAGTTGCTCTTACCAAGATAATATTTCACAAGGACTGATCAAAAAACCTAATAGCCTTCTTCTGTTTTTTGTGTTATTTCTGTTTTTTCAATATATCAGAGAAATGTATGTAAATAAAACGTAGAAAATAATGCAGATTAGCTTCTAAATAAAAGCAATGTTTCTCTGCTTCTTTATTCCTCCAGTCCTATTCTACTTGACACTATCTTTTAATTACTTCTGTTTTAATTTTTCTTGGGGCTATCTGCATAATTTCAGCATGGTTTTTTGATATTGTCATTGATTTGTCAAATTCAGATACTGTATTTACTACTCTACCACTTGTACATCTGATCTCTTACAGTTTTTAATATTGCAAATATATTGAAGAAGATAAGAAGTCTAGTTCAGCTGAAGTTTTTCACGGGTCTCTGGACTCCCCACATTTTAAGATGTGTTAGTCTCACCTACTTGCTTCTAGCTTTCCCATTCCATTTCCCTATCTTAATTGTGATAAAGAATATTTGTATATACATTATCACTGTATTTAGCATTCATTTAATCATCAATTATAGAGCTTTCTTGTACTTTGGTCATAATACTTGAAAGAGCATTTATATTGCAACTACTATATACATATAATTTATTCTGGACCAAATGCATGTTATGGTTGTGTTAAATTTCAATGGCTATAATGCCATGTCCGATAGGCACACATATGAAAATGATCCTAATGTAGGCTTTTATATTAAAATTATCATTTGTTTGAATTCTGTCAGCCACAATTCATTTCCATCATATTTGGAATATTGTACATATTTAATATCAAAAATTTTTGGTGATGATGTTTCTTTCTCACTTTTTCCTGGAATTTCTCTTTACCTTTCTTTTCTCTTTGAAGTGTTTCCTTTTATAATATCATTAATGTTTTTGTGTTCTCTGAATCAAAACGTCTTTTCTGTTGGTTGAACATGCATCTTTCTCTTTCCTTAAAGACTTCCATTCTGAAGCACTCTATTCAGTTCCAACAGGGACTCAGTCCTCCGTAATTCCCTACATAGCTGTCTTCTGGTTGGACCTCTTCTTTGTTTTACTGGTTTTAAAGTATTGTTAGCTAGATATCACAGCATCCTCTCTCTTAGATTACTCCCATATTCTTCTGAATAAAATTCTCAAATAAGTTCCTAAATATAACTGCCAATGGGATAAATATGCACTGTACTTACTTGCCTAACAATGCTTTTTGCATCCTACATTGACTGAGTGCTCAGATGTCAATGATATACTTCTGAAATACTGGCACTCAAATTTTTGAGAGTAATGTATCATTATTTTCTACCACTTATTATTGGTAATACAAAATATGATGTTACGTGGGTTCTTTTTATGGTATACATTACTTTTCGTTGCTTTGATATTTTATTTATCTTTAGAATTATAAAATAAAATTAGTTGATGATCTGTCTGAACTTGAGTCATTTTAGAAATTGTCTTAGTATTTCTCAGTCGAAAGTTTCATGATCCTTATTCTTTCTGTTTGATTTCCTTCTGTTATTGGTTCGTATTTAGCCAATTATTCCCTTCCACATTTTTCTTATGATGCTGGACCTCTTAAATTTCCCTATATATCTCTTTTGTATTTTCCCTTGTGTTTCCATTTAATTATTTTTTACTTTTCAGTAGTGACTGATCTATATTTTAGTTGTTTATTCAATTTTGTTTTCAAGTACAATTATTTGTCCTATTTTGAAATATATATTTAGATTACTTAACTTATGAATATAATATCTTCTCTATACTCTGAGTATCTGCATTCAGGTTTTCACTATATTGTAATTTTCAAGTTCTTCGATGTTTCTCAATTGCTTATTCTCTGCTCAGTTTATTGTTATTCATTTTGGCACTTCTCTTTTATACTTGGTTTTTCTTGATTGCCTGAGCATAAAGTTTCAAGGACTTGATAGCTGTGAAATTTTGTTTCTATAAATCCAAACTAATAGCTTTAGATTTTCTAAATATTTATTCATTTTATTAAGAGAGCACTTTTATTTCCTCAAAGAGATTTATGCCACTTGCTTTAATAGGAGAAAACAATTTCTAAGTGAAATAGTTGAATATTTTGGGGCCATCAATAAATATATATTTTTTTGTTCTTGTCCTAGTCATGCATTTTCTCCTACCTGGCTGGCTATGCTGAACTCAGCATCTCTCTGTTATACCATCATGCAGACTAATTATCATTCTCTGTTAAGACCCCTTGTAGAAAAATCATAGCTGCAATTTTTCCTACTTCCATAATCCTAAAACATAACCCTACAAATGTTCTGTCCTATAAAAATGTTGGAAAACTCTAAATCATTGGAAATTTCTAAGACAACTTCCAAGAGTAAGATACTGATTTTCTTTTATTATAGTTATGCTTAATATTTAAAAGAAGACCTTTGAAAATCTATAAACTTTAAGGTAAAATATGTATATGTGCATATGTGTGTATGCAATAAATCTTTAGTATTTTTGACAGCTTAATGAGTTCATGAAAAATGTAACTTTTCACCCAATTCTAGTTAGAGACCACTAACTGATGAAGAATTATTTGTATTTATATGTTTCTCTATTTAAAGTAAATTGTCTTTGCAATATACCTTTACGCTTACTTCCATTTTAGAAAGTACTAAATACCCAGAAGATGCTGAAAAGAGAGGTTTATTTCCTTAATAGAAGAAAATTGAAATTGCTTTTTCACATATATATACAATGCAAAAGTATAATTGCAGGGTACAGGGAAGAAGAAACAAATTGTTTTTCATTGGCCCAAACTTGATCTTTTGTCAGCTATCTCACTGTGGTTTTCAACAGTGAATTGCTACCTTCTAGAACATTATCTTTCAAAATATTTCAACTGTTTTTTTTTCTTTCACTTCAGAAAAATGTATGACTCAACTGACAAAAATAAAACAGAATCTGTAAAATGATCAGTGCCTATTTGATCTTAAGCAAAGATTATATTAGCTGAACAGTGACTTGGTTCACAGGGAGATACAATTTATCAATCATCTTGAATGGCTGAAAACAGGAAACTATATATAAATGTGAGTAAAGAAATACGTGCTTGAAAATTCAACTTTTCTGTCTCTGCACTTGCTCTCAGAAAGAAAGCTACAGTACATTTAAATGTCAACAGAGTTAAAATCATTCTTGGACTAAACATAAGAGGTTTGATATTTTTTGTCTGCGTATATCACAAGAAAAAGTCAAAACAATGTATACTTCTGAACAGAAACCTTTTTAAAATTACGGATTCTGAATATTTTATTATATTGTGAATATTACATCACCTGGTGGTGTGCTGATAAGTGTTTAAAACCCAGCCTATCTCTGAAAGGGTGGAAAGAAACCTTGATTGTAGTGTTTGTCAACTTTCATGATGAAAATACTCCATGGATGATTTAGCTTGCCAGCATGTCCTTTCTGAATGTAAATTAAGAAGAGATGCTTCCAACAGACTCTGTAAGCCACTTTATGCACTGATTTAGGGTTCTAATGATGAAGTGTAAAATTGTTTAAGATTATATTTATGTAATTTATTCTGCATGTGATCAATCATGTTGTATTATAGATCAATATGTAATATTTTAAAAATATAATCCAATATCACTTAATCAGCGGTCACTTCTATGGACATCTTGCTTCATAATTACAAAATGTAGGACTTATAAGGACATCACACTATTGCTCTGGTAAAATATAAGCTAAAATCACATCTGGGAATATGATTAGAGGTTATCTCTGCTTTCTGCTGCAATATCCCCAAATGAATGGATTGTTGTCAATTCCACCTCTGGAGAACCCTTTGAAAGATTACTTAAGTTTACCGAGAGATTTTTTTTTCTCCAAAATTTTCCTAACGTTCCAAAGAATCCTAATTATTTATTACCAACATAATAATATACAATAATATGTGTCTGTTAGTATCATTATGAATTTTTTTACTATAAAATGTGTTTGAGAGGGACAATGAAAATAACCATTCTTGAGAGAAGTAGAAGAATAAGAAAAAAATAATTAAGTTATATTCTCAATTTCTACTTTCTATCTCTTCTTTCTTTCTTATATCTTTATTGTATCTTTGGAATAATAATGTTACTGTGCATGTGAGTTTATGTGCACATCCATGTGATGTGTTTAGATTTATAAATGCTGACTGTAAAGGCTGTGTGGAGAATTCCAGTAATTGACTAAACATGTTTTTGAAGCTATGTTTCTATCTATCTATATGTCTATCATCTATCTATGTGTGTATCTATCCATCCATCCATCAGTTGGTGTTAAGTGATGAGCTAAATCTTGGATATTGGTGTGACATTTGTAAAGAATGTGTAGAGGCCGGGCGCGGTGGCTCACGCCTGTAATCCTAGCACTCTGGAAGACCAAAGCTGGAGGATTGTTTTAGATCAGGAGTTTGAGACTAGCCTGAGCAAGAATGAGACTCCATATCTGCTAAAAAGAGAAAAAAATTAGACAGGTGTGGTGGTATGCACCTGTACCTGTAGTCCCAGCTACTTGGGAGCAGGAGGATCTCTTGAGCCCAGGAGTTTGAGGTTGCTGTGAGATAGATTGACACCACGGCACTCCAGCCTAGACAACAGAGTAAGACTCTGTCTCAAAAACAAAACAAAAATAAGAATATGTAGAGTGTAGAGTAATACCAGGTTTCAAAGACAAAATATTTTAAAAAGAAGTTGTGGCGGTAATTAAAAAAAAATAGTTTGAATTGTTTTCGATATATCTTAGTGAAATTTCTTTACTCTAAACATGAAGAATTTAAAATCTTGAGAGATAAGAAGCAGATAACCTACAAATGAATAGAAAATATTCACAACAGATTTTTTTTCATATACCACACTTTTGGGATGCTGGAAGAAAATATATGAATAGAACTTTGGTTAATTACAGTCAGTTATGAGGCAGCCCTCATACTTTTTTTTTTACAGAGATTCTAGACTAGTAATGCTTTTATCTTCTACCTCTATGCTTCTTAGTCAGATTTTTCTAACGAAGTAGAAACGAAATCCCAGACTTTTGTAGTAGATAGTAGGCATTTTTCATATATGGATGATCCTTTTCTATCCTTATAGATAATATTGTCCTCAGAATGATAGATGTCTTCACCACTCTCACATTTATGTGTTACGCACATGTGGGTGTATGTTTGGGGCAAAGACAGCCTATTGAAATCAAAGCTGTTTGTATCTCACATAATGTGGCTAGATGAATACGAGTCAGTGAGTCTGGATGCATTTACTGTGCAGAGTTGAACACTCCCTCCAGCACACCATTCAAATTTAACAGTTGGAAGTAAATATAACTAGGCTGATTTGTTCAAAGGTCCAGGCTCAGATCTCGTGTTGTTTTTCATGAAAGAAGATGATGTTTGCTATTCATCAGACTCTTTTTTAACTGATTTGATATTTAGGAGTGAAAGGGGATCTTACTTATAGCCCTTTTAAGAATTCACCAATAATTTTTGACCAAGTATCTTATACTCAGTTGCACTGCAGATTCCATTGAGCTCAAGAATAACAGTTCAAGCTAGATCCTACACATGGTATTCCACTATTCCTTAGCACATTTATTGGCTCCGGTACAGTTTTTCCAAATATGTGTCATGTAAAACGTCTTTCATCCAAAACATTTTTCTCAATGTGACATCACATAGCATTTCCATCATTTGGCAAACTAGATAAAAACACAGTATAATTCACTCTGGTAGTCAACCAAAAATAAGTCCTATGGCTCACCAAAAATTAGATTATACATGCATGGCAAGATCCAAGCACACATCCCAACACACATGCAGATAATAATCTCAAAGTTCTATAACACTATAAAATAGAATCCTTAAGTTACAACATTAGAGAAAAAAAAATCACATATATAGTGGCTTTTCATTGGAATCTGACACTTCTATTATCAAATAACTATAATCATTCCAAAAATTTCAACCTATGCATTTTTTGACCTATTCACATTTTCTTTGGAAGAAAAAAATCTCAACTTTACACATAGATGATTTTGCTATAAACAGAAAGAGCAAAATCAATAGCACAATAATCAAACACAATCAAAAGTAATAAATGTATAAATACATCTGATAAATCCTGATAAATACATTTATGCAATAAAAGGAAGAGATGAGGTCAAACATCTAAATACTTTAGGATATTTATAAGCGTACCCACAATTCAATATGCCCCCAAATACTTTAAAACAATTTTTTAAAGGGGAATATTTCAGTCCATTATGTAAATTATTCATGAAATGCAAACTGAGTTTTGCCAGGGAACATTTCATGAGTACACAGTATTTACGTCATTTCTGGAATAAACAACACACAGGAGCCCTCTCGGGGATATATTGAATGAGAACTTCTTCTTTGCTTGTATTTTTGCACATGCTTCACCTAACCTAGATCTCTAAATGGAACAGAAGAACCATTGACATTCTCTGGAATATCATCATCTCTAGTGTACTATAGATCCAAAATTGAGGACATAATAATAAATATCATACCCTTAAAATAAACATAAACATCATTATATAAATAGGTATATATCTGTCAATATGACTTCTTGATCATTAATATTGTGTCTTTAGAAAGCCAGTCCTGGCCGAAATGGAAAGATTCATATAATCAGATTGCAGTTTTGTCTGCACACAGTAGGTGAAAAATAAAGGGACGAAATAGTTACTGACCTCGAACTTCAGTGATGATTTGGCTCACAGTGTTTCTTTGGCAGAGAATCATGTATCTCCACTAAAAGTGAACAGGCAGTTAACTTGGAGGGAAAATGATCTATTGACAATAAACTGAGAGTCACTGAAAATCATCTCAAGTACTATCTTTGCCATATTTTCCATAGGATAATTTAGCTTGTTCGGTGGTGGTTTGCCCTACCATGGCTCTCTGGCTCAACGAAGCACTTGGCTCTGGTATTGACAGATGATTCCAGCCTTCCAGGTTGGCTTCAGCCTCACTGTGCTCAGTGAGATGTACCAGTAGAAAGCTGGTCAGGCACCACCCGTAGAGTTCTGAGCCCACATCCACTCCCACTCGTCCACCCCCTTCTCCACATCACAGTTTTCCTCTTCTGAACTTCTCTGTTTCTTAACCCCATTTTCTTCTCTTTTGAGGCCCCATACCAAGATGTGGTAAATTTTTCCGGACATTCTTTAATCTGGGTTAGTTAACTCAGTGTTAAAACTTTAGTAGTTCAACATTCCAACTTCTATGTGACTAAATATCTATACAAAATCCTTATCCTTGAAAAGGCATAATTTTTTTGTATATAAATATTCTTGGTTCGGATATAAACTTTAGACCTTCTGAAGGACACTAGTGTGCCCTTTACCAATGCTTGCCCTAAGGTAATCTGCTAAGAAATTGTCCTTTTAATTTTCTGATTCAAACTCTTTTATATCCATGAACAAATTTGACAACAAATTCATCTTAAATGTTGATCATTTCCCTATAACTTTCTTGAACTCATTAGCTTTTACCATGCCAAATATTTATGATTTCTTCTTGATATGAAAAATTTAAAATACCCATGAACACATACCTATTCCAAGTTTTTTTTTTTTTTCAAAATATATAGCTTAGCACACCAAAATTTCCAAGAATTGAGTGAGTGTTAAAAACAAACTTAATTTGTCTGCATGGTTTTTCTTTTTAAGGATAATTTTTTTATGTTTTGATCAAACATATGGAGTAACCTTAACTCATGGTTAAGAGATTGTTAAAAGTTTATAAATGGGAAAAAAAAGCTTATTTCCAAATGACAGTCATGCTTTTTGCTTTAAAATATCTCTTTAAAAGAAAAAATATAAAATAAAATATTCTAGAATATTATAGTTAAATATTTTTATATTAGAATTCCAAGGAGACAGTTATGAATATATACAGGTCGGGGGCTTTTTATTTATTTTTATAGTATTAAAAACATATTTTTTCCTATGGCATGAGTGATGAGCAATGGCCAAAATAATGTCAGCACCAATTTTTATCTGGCTTCCATGATTTTCAAAGAAGTGGCATCTGTACTATTTATGGCAAAATAGCTGAGTAGAATCTCAAACAAAATATGGCATCATTTTTCGTCTTAAGAGACAATCTGTGTCTATAGACGTTTTCTGAAATTCATATAAATTTGTTAAAAACTACTTCTCAAAGTTATTTTTAAATAAAACTCTATCACCTCAGATGACAAAAGTTTATGTAATTTTGACATTGAAGTCTTAAGAGTATCTACAGCAAATAGAAAGAAAATCTTAAAGCCTTGTTTTACTTAAGTATATAAAAATAACTCAATATTTAATGAATTCCTAAAATGATCTCTGTGCTTTGTTAGGTCTGATTAACTTCCTTAAAATCTCTAAAACTTTTCTTATTTGCATTTTAGAATAAGAATTTCAGTAAACACAGTACTCTGAATATTATAATTGTGCACTACCATCTCAAACATGTAATGTAAAAATAGAAAGTGCTTTTCCCTCTTAGCAATTCATGTGTAAGTTAGATATTTAGAGATGTAATTTTCATGCAATAACTTTAACACATAATTTATACTAAACAATTAGTCATCTGCCATACAGTTAAAACTGCATACATAAAATAACTGATGTGAAAGTTGGTCTTTCTCTAGGTGACGGACATATGAACAATTCTCAGAGACTCTCATTAAGGAGTAAATTAAAAGTTGCATATTTATTCATCCATTAGTTTATATTTACATTACATCTCCTACCATGTGGGAGACTCTCTGTTAGCTACCAGGGAAATCTGTATATAAAACAAACTATCTGACCTCCTGATCTTGTCAGAGAGAATGAGAAGACAATTATATGCATGCACACATAATTATATACATATGTACATGTAACAAAATGTAATGACCATTTGTAATAGAGGTGAAGGGGGAATCTTGAACCAATATCGTAGGTTACATCAAAGAAGCCAGAGCTTACCCATAGTGTTAGAGTTCTCCAGAGAGATAGACCAATAAGAAATTTGATAAACAGATAGGCAGACACGGATATAGGAAAGCGAATTTATTAGGGGAATTGTCTCAAGTGATTACTGAGGCTGAGAGGTCCCATGACAGGCCATCCGCAAGCTGGAGACCCTGAGCAGTTTGTAGCATGGCTCAGTTCACATTTGAAAGCTGGAGAAAATGAGGAGGGAGGAGGGGAATGGGGATGGTACTGGTGTGAGTCCTGGAGTCCAAAGACCAGAGAGCCTGGAGTTCTGACGTCCAGGGTCAGAAGAAGAATGTATCCCAGCTCCAGGAGAGAGAGAGACTCTTTTATCTTTCATCTGTTTCCACTCCATCCAGGCCATCAGATAACTGGATGGTCCCCAGCTACAGTAAGGGTGGGTCACTCTAACCCAGTCCACTCAGACTCACATGCTGCTTTCCTCTGGAAACATCCTCATAAGCACACCTAAAAATAATTCTTACCAGTTTTCTAGGTATTTCTTAATCCAGTCAAGTTGACATATAAACTTAACCATCACAACTATGGCATGATTTTTTTTTAATGTTGTCATACCAAGAGTTGGAAAACCTTTTCTGTCAAGTGTCAGTGTCTTATCCTTTTGGGTTGCTACAACTAAATTCCCTAAACTAGGTGGCTTATAAACTGTAGGTATTTATAATATTTCTTATCATTCTGGAGGAGGCAGGAAAGTTCAAGATTAAGGAGCTGGCAGATTGGATTTCTGGTGACAGGTCACTTCCTGGTTCTTTACAAGCAGGTGTCTCTCTGGAGCCTCTTTTGTAAAAACATTAATCCTGGCTTTGCCCTTATTAACTGATCACCTTCCAAAGGCCACACCTCCCGATGCCATCATTTTAGGGGTCAGGATTTCAATCTATGAATTTTGGAGCGATGCAAACATTCAGATCACACAGCCAGGTAGTAATTATTTAAAACCTTTTGGGGCCTATGATCGTTGGCACATCCATCCAACCTTTAGAACAAAAACAGTCATAGACAGGGTGTAACTGAATGAACATGGCTATGCTCCAGTAAGATTTTATTTATGGATACAAATATTGGATTTTGTATAATTTTCCCATGTCACAAAGTATTACTCTTCTTTTGACTTTTCAACATTTGTAATGGAAACTTATTTTGTGTGGCTCATGGGTCACCCAACAACGGGTGGCAGGCTGCATTTAGCCCGGGTGCAGTGATTTCCTGAACCCGGTTCTAAGCCATTGCTCATGAAGACAGAGAGAACTAATAAAAAGTTGAAGGAATTCAGAGGAAGTAAATTGGCCACGAGGTAAGTTAAATAAAAGCTAATACAGTAAATCATGATTTCCTAGGACCTACTTTCATTAATAAATTCATTTGTTTGTTCATTCAGTCAAAAAATTTATGTACCTGATACATTCTACCTTTAATGATCATAGCAACAGATAAAATTTCTTACTGTTATGAAGCTTATCTTACATTACAGAATTACTTAGTTATTAAATGTTTCTTATTACCTAGGTTCTCCCTAAAGTGAGAATAATGATATAGAATAGCCATGCTGAGTACAGTGAAAATGTACTCTACTCTATTTCATTTTTTTCCCATGGCAGAAAAGCCATTTTTTTTCCAACCACAAATAGTAAAGAAAACATATAGTAGGTGTCTCACATATGCACTCCAATCAGAATTACCAGTTTTCTGTTTTCATTTTTGTCACATTTATGCTATCATTTATATTATTGAAACTAATTAAGTTAAAGCATAGGATTCCTTTATTTTCTTGACCAATTCAACATTTTCCTTATGAAGCCACCATTATCATAGTTTTGGCATGTAGTACTCCAATATACATTCCTATCCATTATATTACATAACTATGTATTTCATATGAATGTATGATTTAACAATTATCCCTATGCTGTTATGAGTATGCTATCAATAAAATTCAAATATTAATGTTTAAATATGTGAACAAACCTGTATATGTCACTCAGAATACTCTCCATAACATAATAATAAGTTAAAATAAAAAAGAAATAACTTACGGACTTGTGATTCTGTTCTAAGGATTTGCCAAACAATCTCTCAGAATACTCCTGTTGGGATTGAGATCTCATTTGGTTAAACTTCCCTTAGTTGGCATTTGGAGTATTCTTTTTGTTGTCATCTCTCTTGGAGTATATTTCTTTGCTGAAATCTCTTTTGGATTTCCTTTGTTTGATGAGGTCTCATTTTGATCTTGGTCTCTTACTTTGGCAGCACCCTTCACCATGGGAATTTATGGTCTTTTGAGTTTGTTACTCTGGAGACTGTTGTTACGTGCTTGGTTACTACAATGCTAAATCCAGCAAGTATCCTATACAGTCAAGTCTTGGCAGATGATTCAACAAGTCCTTAGACAACAGAAATCTGCTGAAACTACATACATGGCCAGATTTCCTAAAGAGGTTCAATTGGAAACCTGGTTTTCCTTGAACAAAGGAGGAGACCGGCCAAGATGCCCTGAACATTCCCATCAGCTTGACTAAAGTTTAGAGAGGTTTCTTCCAGGATCTAGATCTTCCCCCTCCTTCTCTAGAACATTTTCTTTAGAAAACTTATGCAAAACCTATTTCTGCCCATTTAAGATGTAAACATTAAAAGCCTCTTTCTAGTTTCACAGCTCAGCACTCTTTCTCAAGGGCCTAAGAGACGTTCCTTTGAAAAACAATCATCATGGAAGATAGTGTTAGAGTCTCCTGGTTTCTGCAAGAGGGTAGAAGCCAAGCTTCGGGGAGTGCCTTGCTCCAAGGTGGAAAGCCACCTCTTGTCATGAAAATAAGAGAAACTGTAGTTTATCTTTGGGTAAATCCAATTAGCAAAAAGATGGTTCATAATCTCCCTCCATCCCAGTTTTTAAAACCCTTCCTTCCCCCCACCTTTTTTGTTTTGTTTTATTTTGGTATAGTTTATTGCAAAACTGAGTTTCAGCCTATCTCCCCTTTGTATTAACCTTGGATAATGCCTCCCTTGCCTGTTAAACATGGTCCTCTGCGATTTTTGCTTGACATTAAGAATTATTTGAAGTTCTACTTGGACTGTTACTACCACCATAAGTGCTATAAAACCCTCAATAAACTAAAAACTGTGTTATTAAATTACTGGAGAGCTATAGATGCAAGAAATCTAAAGAAATAAGGTTCACAGAAAGTCCCTACAAAAGCTATTAGAAATTCTTGGCCACTGGAAGTATTTGCTGATATGAGATGTTTGGGCTGCCATAGACAGAGGGATTCTTCGAGAGAAACAGAAACTATTAGAGCTTTTAATGACTGAACTGGCTGGCATGATAGATTATAATCTCTATAAAACCTAAACCCACTGGTAGTTTTTACACCTGTCAATTGTTCTCCACATTTTTTTCTTGAGTGCCTGGTGGCATAGAAGCCTGGGAGAGCTGCATCGAAAAGTAAAGTCTCTGCATTGTCATGCTTAAAGCCCCAAATATTGCAAGGTGGAGAGGCTTGTGACCGTATGAAATATATCTTGTCTTCAACATATTGAAATTAAGTAAAACAGTAACATAACATAGGCTCAGGTAAACTCCAAATTGGAACAAAATAATAAGACCTTACCTTAGCTGTCAGGAGAGAGTTATCTCTCTGTTTAGAAAATAATATTCATAGAATACAGAGGGGAAAAGGTAATAAATTATATTCATCTGACACACATAGAATCAGCAGAGAAGGACTTTAAAATAATACTTTAAATACATAAAAGAAGTTGGAAGAAAAGTAAAGAATATGGAGAAAAACTAAAAACGTAAACAAAATGTATTCTCTAAAAACAAGGTGCCATTCCAAACTGAAACTAGTACTATTCAGCTATAAGAAGCAATGGTTATATAGCACCTCTTGTATCTTCCTGGATGGAGCTGAAAACTATTCTACTAAGTATCCCAAGAATGGATAAACAAGCACCACATGTACTCACCAGCAAATTGGTTTCACTGATCAACACATAGGTTGATCACATAAGTTGACACATAGGAACAACATTTATCGGGAGTCGGGAAGATGGCGGGGCGGGAGAGGAGGGGATAGGTATATACATACATGATGAGTGCGACGTGCACCATCTGGGGGATGGTCAGGCTTAAGGCTCTGTCTCAAGGGGGGAGGGGGGCAAGAGCAATATACGTAACCTTAATATTTGTACCCCCATAATATGCTGAAATAAAAATAAATATTTAAAAAAAGAAATTAATGGAATGTGAAACAAAGGAGATAAAAATGAATATTGAAATCGGTAAAAATTAGTTCGAAGTTGAGAACTGAATCGTAACCAAAAGGAATTCATTAAGAAAAAAAGATCAATTTGGAATAGAAGAAGTCAGTAGGTTCTTGGACTTATTTTTATTTTTATTTTTGTTTATTTATTTTTTTTTTTTTTGAGACAGAGTCTCACTCTCTTGCCTGGGCTAGAGTGCCGTGGCATCAGCCTAGCTCACAGCAACCTCAAACTCCTGGGCTCAGGCGATCCTCCTGCCTCAGCCTCCCTGGTAGGTGGGACTATAGGTGTACGCCACCATGCCCAGCTAATTTTTTCTATTTTTAGTTGTTTGGCTAATTTCTTTCTATTTATAGTAAAGACAGGGTCTCTCTCTTGCTCAATCTGGTCTTGAACTCCTGAGCTCAAGCAAACCTCCCGCCTCGGCCTCCCAGAGTGCTAGGATCACAGGCGTGAGCCACTAGGCCCGGCCAAGGTTCTCGGACTTTTGATGATCCAGTTGATGCGGAGTGCATCTGATACACACAGTGGGAGACATTTAATATCTTGCAGATTTGACAACAGTGAAGACAACTTAAAATTATAAAACACCACCGCAGCACGGACGCCAACAATGAACAGGTTAGTAAGTATCGTCAACTCAAAGACTATCCCAGATTAACCACTGCACAAGAAAACTTGAAATGCCTTGAAATCGTACCACTCAGATATGAGAGACGGACCGGAGGTCTTCTCAAGTTCCATAACAATGCCAAAAATGCACAGGGCATTGCCAATAATGACTTGTGAAGTTAAGAAACATTTTTTTAAAAATATATAAGACAAATTTTGATCAACCATGTCTTAAAAAACGATTGAATTACCTTTTAATTCTTTATGTGGAAAATAGTCAAAACGGTTGACGTGTGAACAGGCTAACAAAGCGTGAGCAGCCAAGAAAGGGAGGAAAAATCCCAGGTGTGTTTCTGCATTGTGTGTTATTTGTGGTATTTGTCAGCTCTTAAAAATCTGTAATTTGCAGTGATTTACCTTTTCATTCTAAATAAACCTTCACTGTGGTACCTAATTTTGAATTTGTAATTTTGTATTCTTTTTCTTAACAAAGCGCCCCTCTCTGGATGGATAAGCTTTGGGCCCCACAGAATTTGTCCCTGGATGGAAGGCAGAGGAACTCCACTCAAATTCTGGATGGTCACGAGTCAACCGAGGACAGCTTGAGGGGCTGACACTGGCCCGTGGAGCTGAGACCATCGATGTACATGAAGAGCAGGAGCTACAGGGCCACAAGCCAGAGTGGCCGCTGGTGACAACCCTGGATACCCTAAGTAGTCAGAATAACAATTCAATCTCTGATTGGAGATCTCGACTGAAACTCAGGGATCTTTCATGCCAATGTGGAAAGAACCACATCCCTCCCACCTTTTTTGTAGCCTGGAGGCTGATTGATTTGGGAAAAAAACAACCCTGACACCATGCTTCTGCAATTTGCTGAATTAGAACATCTGTTGAATTCACAACTTCACAGGTCTGTTATTCGTTCAACAAACATTTCTGAGCACTTGCTGTGAACCAGGCATTGCTGACGAGAGGCTGCACATCTGTCCGTGGAAAAAGAGACATCAGGAAAGTTCCGGAAGATACAGGACAGATCTCGAGCCCAAACAGCCAAACCTTGTGGAACCATCCATGGACTGCTCTGGCACCAGGGAGGTCTTCCTCCTCCCTGAGACTGTTCCAGCCTCCCTTGAAGAGCTGCTGCCCTCTCGAGGGAGCTTCGTTACAGGAAACGAATTTCTAATCCGCTCCCAGGCCTCCCTCGCCACCATCCTTACCTTGCATGAGCTCCCCGCCTGACCCGGGCTGGGCGGGAGGAGAGCAGGAATTCCATACTCCATGCTGTTCGACATCTGGGTGATTCCTGCGGGGATGGCGCTTTGGAAGCGCTTCACAGAGGAGGGCATAAGTTTCCTTGAGACCGAGTGGAATGTGCCGATGTGTGTATTACAGACACCGGGCACCCTGTGTCCCAGCCCACGTGGCTGGACGTGGTCCTGAGACCCCACAGGGCTGCGTGGCACGAATCTGAACCCCCCCCCCCGGCGGGGAGCGTGGATGACGGGGCGCCCGTGTCCTGATGTAGCTGGAAGGACTCCAGGATGTCAGAAAACAGGAGCGGACCTGGCTCGGGAGCCACTGTGCCACTCACACACATACCCACCGGGGACCTGGAGGACGCTGACCACCAGGGACTGGGGACATGCACCGCACATGAAGCACCAGGACGTTCTCAAATGCCCTGGCCAGGAGGGACATTTTGGAGATGTGTGTCACAGAGAAAGGGGGCGTGCAGATGGGCGTGTTGCCTGGGCGGGTCTGACGCCCACTGCCCTTGGGAGGAACGGCCTCCCCATCTCCACAGGAGGGTGAATCCAGTACCTTCCGCCACAGGAGCGTGAGGAAGCTCTTCCTGAAACCCTTCTTCTCAGCCTTATGCAGCCAAGGGGTGTGTTCGTGACCTGTACTGGGTAGAAAAGAATCTCCCCAAAATTCATGTTCTCCCAGAACCTTAAAATGTGCCCTTATTGGAAACAGGGTCTTTGCAGATGTCATTAGTGAAGGTGAGGCATACTGCACAGAGCGGGCCCCTCATTCAGGAGGCCACGTGAAGGGACAGAGAAAGGGGGAGGCGGAGGCCGGGGCGCCGGGGCTGCCAGGAGCCGGCCGAAGCTGGGAGCGAGGCGTGGAGCGGCCCCTCCCCAGGGCACCAGCCCCGCCCTGCCGTGACCTCCCACGTCTGGCCTCCAGAGCTATGTGAGAATGAATCCCTGTTGGTTCCTATTGTTCTAAGCCAGCAAGTGCGTGGCAATTTGTTACAGCAGCCACAGGAAACCGATACATGGCCCAGGGCTGCCCACTTTCACCCTCACTCCTGGAGAATTGCATCTTGACACAAGTAGCCCAGGGAGAGAAGGCGCCTCGGCCACCTCCGACCCTTGAGCAGTCCCGTGTTCGTCCAGCCCATTCTCCACGCACCAGTCTATCCAGCAGCTCCCGCACATGAGTCTCACGAGTGTCTTTCTTTTTATTTTTTCCTTAAGTCAGACAGGGTTGATTATGGCTACCTCAACAAAGGAACCCAAACAAACACCTGCGATCATCGATTTGGGAAATTGCATAAGCGGAGATGATTTGGGCAACAAGCGAATGAAACTGAAGTCAGACTGGATCAAAGGGAACAAAACTCCAAAACTGTGATGGCTTCAGGCATGAGTGGATCCAGGTGGTTGGACAGTGTCATCGGGAACCTCTCTTTCTCTCCATCAGGTCCGATGTCCTCAGATGGGCTCTCCCCTCTGCTGGCTTAGCCAGTCCCCACTTCTCAGACCTTCCCCGGGGGAAGGAGCGCTCCTTTTCCTCAGCATTTCCCGCAAAACTCCTGGGATCGACTCGTGTGGGACTAGCTGGAGTCGAGTCTCCTTGGACTAGACTCGTCCCAGGGGCTGGGATGTGCGTGCTTGTCCAAGCCCGGGGCGCGGTAAACTCATGTGAAGCCAGAAGCGAGGGCAGAGTCCCCCACCGTCTCAGCTGTCTCAGCGAGCAAGAAGCCGTGGACACTGGCCGCCTGGCCTGGGCTTGAGCCAGCTGCCAACTCTTTTAAAAGTGTGGCTGCCTTGCGGAACGAGCGCGTCCCCTCATCCCCCGTACCCAGAGCCAAGGCCCTGCCACGTCATGGGCCTCACGTTGGCACCAGGGCCGTGGCCTTGCCGTCATCCCCTTAGACCTTCCCCATCAGTTACCTGGCCCTGCAGCCGCGCCATGTGCTGGGGTCTGGCACTGTGGAAAATGGAGCCGAGCCCTCCTGAAGAAGGTCAAAGAATGTGACTAATGGGAGCGTCAACAGAGGCACTGCCGGGGACAGCCACAGGAGGGACTGGACACAGAAAATCCACCCTAGCCTTGCCGGCCACCTCCCCGCGGCCCGGGTGTGCTGCTGTTTGTCATTGCAGCTCAATGACAAAGTGCGCTGGTTCTGTGTTTACGAACCGTGTGTTCCTTTAGGTCTTGATTTCCAGTCCCCAGCAGGGCTCTCTTGCTCGGCCCCCATCCCCGGGTCACAGCTGAGAGCACAGATGGCTCTCACAGTTGGGAACGTGTCCAGCTTCTCCGGCAGGAAGTGTGTGCTGGAGGGACTTCTCGGTTCGCTGGCAGGACCCCTGCCTTGGCCGGACCTTCAGCTCGGAGCAGGGGATTCACTGCGGCCCATGAGGCTCAGGCCACTTGACCCCTGCTGCGGTTTGAACATCACCGTCCCTTCAAAATCCTTATGCTGAGACCTCATCCCCAGTGTGATAGGCATTAAGAAGTGAAGGAGGTGATCAGTGTCCTTGTTAAAGGGCTCCAGGGAGCCAGCCCGCCCCTTTGTCCCCTTCTGCCAAGTGAGGACACGGCAAGAGGCACCATCTATGAAGCAGAGACCAGACATCAACTCTGCCGGCACACATGCCCACTCCTGAGACAAGGCCTTGGAAAGGAGGTGCAATACACTGCAGCTGGCCTGGGTCAAATGCCCCCTATAGCACCCCACCTGAAACACAAAGATAAGGGGAAACCCAGGTGGTCTTCTCAAAAGAGGCGAGAATGCATGCTGAGCAGGAAAAAGAAACAGATTTCCCCACGGCGGCTGGCTGAAGCGCCTGGGTCTCCAAGAACCAGTCTTACCAGTCCCAGCCCTTCCATTACCGCCACCTGGTGTCGACGTGCTTCCTGCTCTCCCATGTCTGCCCTTCTCCAGCATGGGCCAGGACCATGGGAACTCGCACCCACAGCCTATGGGGTCCTCAATCGCCAGCCGGCTCACGACATCAGGATACAGAGCCCCATATTAGTTCCTGTGGCTGCTGTAACAGATGACCTCAAATGTAGTGGCTGAAAACGCCACAATTTATTGTCTCACAGTCCTGGTGGCCAGAAGTCTAACATAAGTCTTCAGGGCTCAGAGGCCGTGTCCCTTCCAGGGGCTCTAGGGGAGAATCCTCCATTCCCTGCCTTTTGCAGCGTCCAGAGGCCGCACATATTCCTCGGCTCAGGGCCCCACCTGGCTCTGACCTCTGCTTCCATGGTCGCAGCTCCTGTCTGACGCTTCCCGCTCCTGAGGACCCTGTGATCGCATTTAGGGCCCACCTGGGTAACCTCCCAGCTCGGGACCCTTCACTCACAGCTGCGAAGTCCCTTTTGTCACGTAAGGTAACGTGCATGGGTTCCAGGAACTGGGACGTTGCGTTAGTTTCCTGGGTAGGATTGGGGCTCAGCCACTTCCCTCTGCCCGGGGGAACCCTGGGTGCCTCTGCCGGGCTCTGTCAGGCTCCCCCTCCTGTCCCGCTGGTGGGGGCAGCAAAGGCTCACTAGCGCCTCCTGCGGGCCAGGCCACCCGCGAAGCCGCCTGACCCTGGGTGAGAGCAGCGTTGTCACCAGCAGTTCCTCCGCCTGTGTCTCCGTCGCTGAGGACACGATAAACATTCATTTATTCATAGTCAAAGAAAAGAAAGCAAAATCAAAAGAGTGGGATATTTTTCTTCATCTACTTACATAGAAAAAAATAGATGGAAAAAAACTGATTCATGGGAAATGACCAGAAAAATGGTGATTTCAAACAGTTCTTGTTCTCCCTTTTAGACGTTCCACTTCATCAGCACAAACGATGGCCGTAACATTCCCCCGCCCCACAGGCCGTCCTGGGGGGCTGTGTGTCTTGGAAAGCGGCAGAAAGGCATGAACTGGCTTCCCCTGCCGGGGCCAAGAACATTCCTTCCGAGCCAGCCGTGGGGCTCGGGGGCAGGAGGTTCTCCTGGCAGGTGCCCCACAATCTGAGCTCCTTTTACTCGTTGAGTAAACACCCACCATGGAGCTCTGCGTGGCTCCATGCCACGCAGATCGATCAGAAGTGGCCCCTCCGTCTTTCAGGGTGCACAGCAGCCGTCACACAACGAATTATCAATACGCAGTTAGTTATTCGACCGTCACTGCGTCAAGTGCCACAGGTGAGATGTACAGGGACAAGGACAGTGGTCACGGGGACCTGGGTTGGTCCAGGCCCCAGACTGGGACCCCTCCACTGGGGGCAGTGGGGCCTGGTGCTATTAGGTGCCTGTCACCCACCCTCCACATTTTGCCGTTCACAGGCTCACAAGTCAACCTCATCAGGGTGACACTTGCTAGAATTGTTCAGACGAGCATCTAGCCCCAGGGGGGACTAGAACTCACAGCAGCAGCAGCTTCTTCCAAGTAAACTCCTTCTCCCATCTCCTCCCGAAATTCTCCCTCTGACCCCCAAGGATCTCCTCTAGGATTCGAGAGTGGTAGCAGCTGTCCGTTGCAAAGCTGCACGCTGCAGGGCTGCTGTTCTGAAACCTGTCACGTTGACATCACGGCCGAGAGAAATGCAGGGGTGAGGGGTGGGGTGCACCGCCGCCACTGACACTAGTGGGGGCAGTGCAAGGGCTGTCATCAGGGGCGTGCTGGCCCCAAGCTCACGAGCACCTGTGCTTGGGACGTAATGCTCTGCAGGCGCCATCTTGAAATTCATCATAATTTTGTCTTTGATTTGCATTTTATATGTGAAGTTCAATGCAACCATAGAGCGCACACTAGGGACTTGGGGCCTTGTCTCCCACATAGTCCCACCTGCCCCGAGGTGGGGTCTTTGCTCCACTATCCACACTCTAAATCCCCCTTGACTTGTCTGTTTATCTTCCTGGGCTACATCCCCAATGTTCTCCTCTGTTCTGTAGTTCACATGACTGATCTGTTCTTTAGCTGTGTCTAATCTGCTAGTGAGCCCATCTGTTGAGGTTTTATTTTTACATTTCAAATATATTTTTAATTTCTAGGAGTTTTTTCTTTTTCTTTTTCTTTTTTTTTTTTTTTTGAGACAGAGTCTCGCTCTATTGCCGGGGCTAGAGTGCAGTGGCATCAGCCTAGCTCACAGCAACCTCAAACTCCTGGGCTCAAGTGATCCTTCTGCCTCAGTAGCTACTCCCTCAAGTAGCTGGGACTATAGGCACACACCACCATGCCTGGATAATTTTTTCTGTATATTTTTAGTTGTCCAGCTAATTTCTTTCTATTTTTAGTAGAGACGGGGTCTTGCTCTTGCTCAGGCTGGTTTCGACCTCCTGAGCTCAAACAATCCACCCGCCTCAGCCTCCCAGAGTGCCGTATTACAGGTGTGAGCCACAGCGCCCGGCCCTAGGAGTTCTGTTTGATTTAACAAAATCCCTTGCTCTTTGCTTGTATTTTTAATCCTCTCTTTTATTTCTTGAAATGAATAAAACATTTTCTCTTCTGTGGTCATTTCATGAACTTGGGCAGCAGAGTAGGGCCTTACACAGCCCCGGGACCCTCTGGAGACAGAATTCTAAGTCCAGGGGCTCGCCAGGATGGGATGTTTCTACATGTCTGATTTCCAGCTCATCTTTGTTATCACAAACTACTTATTTACTTGAATCCTCATCTATGGAGACTTCTTTGTGGAAAGATACGTTTTTCTTTCCGTGAGGTGTCACAAGGCACAACTAGCCCGGACCCACCTTACACTGAAGTCTTGGCGTTGACCCTTTCTTGGCCCTTGGGGAGTGTGGATGTGGGCTGTGTCTGGGGACCAGGTTATGGGAATAAATTCTTTTTCCCAACACCCAACCCCAAAGTCCAAGAGAGTTCCTCGCTCTCCCGTGTGTGTGTGTGTGTGTGTGTGTGTGTGTGTATGTGTGTGTGTTGGGAAGGCATTTTCTAGTTCACGTCCACACTGGGGCTGTCTTTGGCCTCCTGTTGGCCCCCACCTTGGGTGGTCCTGGACTTTATGTCTGTCCTCTGAGCCCCTTATCAGTTCATGAAGCCCAGGGTATGGCCAGCTGCAGGGCTCAGGACCTCTCTCTGGTACCTGCCTTTGCTATCTCTTTGACCAGAGAAGACCTTACTTTCCCACCTGCTTATGGGTGCCTTTGGGAATTTTTAAAAAATATTTTATCCCATATTTTGGATTTTGTTTTTCAGGTGGAAGGTGAGTGCAATCTGATCATCCTGCTGTAAGAAATGGAAGTGCTTTATCAAATCTTGGCGCTTTTCCTGATCAGAATATTAAAAGTACTAAATTGCAGGATGCGTGAACGATCGAACGCATGAACGCACGTTGTAGACGTCGCCCCAGCCCCGGCGACGCCTCCTAACCCTCCCCGCCCCTGCCTCTCCCCAGGCAGCTGCTCCCCTAACTTGCCTTTGGGACTCCCCTGCATCCGATCCTGTCCTTACTGTATATCGGGCATTCACAGAGCATGCAAAGAACCGTTTTGCATTTTTAAACTCCACATAGATGGTGTCGCCCTGTGTACATACTCTCCGCAGTTTGCTTTTGTTGCTCAGCGCCACATTTCTGACATTTGTCCGTGTTGACAAGCGAGCTCTGGTACCTTGACGTAAATTGCCCCAGCACACCGTGTTTGCAAGGACACAGCCCAGATCATCAGTCCTTTCTGCTGTTGATGGAGACATGTAGGTTGCATGTCTGCCTGTTTTTAAAAGAGGCTACAGTGAATATTCTTATGGGTATCTCCTTGTACCTTTTACTATGAAAAAACATTGACAGGTAGTGATATTATTAATACCACAGGAAAAATGCAATATAACGGGGCATGATGAATTTAAGAAGGAAGGCAGCGTTAATAAACAGGGAGTTTGTTCCTTTTATTAAGTAAACGGTGGTGCAAAGACATACAGGTGTTTTACTCACCCTGTGAGTGTCAACAGCTATCAGAGACTTCCCGCCTCGTCCGAGAGCAGCAGCACGCCGGTCACCTACTTCCTGGTGGGCAGTCCAGGGAGGCAGAGCTGCGGGAGCCCCTGGGGGCCCTGCTCCGCTGGGCGCTGTGGGAGGGGCCTGGCTGGGAGGGGAGATGCCCCCCCACCATGGGTACCACCCAGAAGGGGTCTGTGGACGGCACCTCTGACACCCTGGCCCTCCCTTGCCCTCTGCCTGGGCCTGAGGCCGTGCACTGCCCTGTCCCTGCGCTCCCTGCCCTTTCCTGACCACGGTGTCCAGCAGTCACTTAACTGGCCAATGGTCAGTGTGGGCCAGGGGCAGGGGTGGTGAGCACAAGACCCAGTGAGGAAGAGCATGAGCCACTCAGGCAGTGAGGCCCAATACCGAGCAGCTGGGACAGACACCCGACGGCCTTGGCAGGCACCAGGTCCTGCTGTGCCAGGGGCCAACCCTTCAGTTCCTAGGTCACTAAGAGAGAGGTCCCAGGGGTCCCCGGGGGTTAGGCTGGAGCACCTAGCTCCATGGGGTACTCAGGGCTCAGGCAAGGGCTGGTTATCAACCAGTACAGAGAGAGTCAATATTTCAGTGGCCTCCAGGGCCCTCCTGGACATGTGGCAGCTAAATACCAGTGTGGGTGACGAGTCGAGAGCTGGCAGCGTGCGCTCTGCCATCTGAGCAGCACAGATGGCCCTGGACAGGGGAAGTGCGGAGGGGCCTGTGGGTGGGCCACGGGCAGTGGGCAAGGCCGCACCAGCCCTTCTCCCGGCCTCGAAGGCAGCCGGTGGGGGCAGGATGGGATCCAGAGAGCTGACCAGGGCGTGGGGGCTGGGGGTGGGGCCTTCGGGGGCCAAGTGATCCATTAGGACCACAGGTCTCTGTGCTAGCCCTGCAGACCAGGAACAGGGCAGTCAGGGTGGGCATAGCCCCCCAGGTGACTGCCACCCTGCCGGGTCACATGCCCCCCAGGAGATACGCCCTCACCCCAGTGGGCACCCAGCACTCTGCACAGATCATGCATACAGCAGCCATTTAATACATGCTTCTTCAGGTAAGAATAACACCCCTGTGTTGGGCCTGGTAGCTCACGGTGGTCTTGCGTCTGCAGCACGACCTCATCCCACCCTGTCCTCTGGGGCCCTTTCTGCCTCCTTCCGCACGGCCTCCCCCAGCCCACGTGGTCTCACACGAATGGCGCCTCCCTTCCCTTCCTCCCTCGGCCCTCATCTGCACGCTCTAGTCCAGCTGCCCTGGGGCCTGGGCACAAGCCGAGCCCTCTGCAGAGTGCTCCTCCCCCTCCTGTGCAGAGCTCTGTCCCTCACTGTCTTCAGGCTGCCGCTCAAATGTCACTTTTTTGCAGAGGCCTTTCCTGACTGTCCTTTCCAGAATAACATAACACACACACCCCATCCCACACACAGGCCCCACATACCTCCACTCTCCCACCTTGCTGCTTTTTCCAGTGCATCTGCTGCTGTCTCATATGCTACATGTTCACATTTCATCACTAGGCCAGGGACTATGGCTGTTATGGTCACTGCTGTACCCCAGGCCTAGGACAATGCCTGGCACAGAGAGGGGCTCAGGACATCTCTGTCCCACTTGGCAAGCATCCTTGTGAGTCCAGGCAAGAAAGGGGACAGCAGCCATGGGGCGAGGTGGGGTGGGGACCCAGGGGGCTCAAGTCCACGCTCATCTCCAAGAAGGCTCCCTTGAACAACACCACCCCAGGGGGCCCTCCCTGGACGTTGGGGGGACACCAGTGTTCCTGTGTGCGACTATGTGAATGCAGGTATGTGGCAGGTGTCTATCTGTGCGTGAGAGTGTGTCTACAGCACCCAACCCTTCTCAGCTGGGCGGGCCAGGGTAACAGAGGGAGGCCACAGCTGCCCCTAAGCTGGAACCCTAGGCCCTTCCAGTGGGGGCAGGGGCTGCGGTGGGTTAGATCCATCTCGACACACACCAGGAGTCAGGTTGAGGCCACAGCTGCCCCTCCTGAGCGAGCCCAGCCTTGGCTGAGCATGCCCCTCTAGCTTGTCCCTGGGTCCATTAGGGGTCAGTTCAAAGGGGTCAACCCCCTGAGAGGACCTACAGGTCTCAGAGGATGCGCTTTCATCCCCAACAAGGCCACGATGCATTTAGCTCTTGCACCCAATTATATTTCACTGTCCCAGGCAGGGCTATACTCCAGCCTTGCCTCAGGAGTTCTGCGTCCCACCTGGAGAGTCCAGGGCCCACGAATGCCAAAGACAACCAGGTCAGTGACCCAGGCAGCTGGGGAGGTCAGGGTGACCGGGGAAAGCCAGGGTGACCAGGGGAGGCCAAGGTGACCGGGGGAGGCCAAGGTGACATGACAAGGGTCCTGGCCCAACAGCCTCCCCTGCTCTGCTGCCGAGGCTGCTCCCACCCCAAGCGGTTCCTTTTGGCTCCTTTTCCACGGGGACTGCAGGCCTCTTCCATATGGGACTCCTGCAGCCTGACGGGGAAGAGCCAGGAGCATGCCTGTCACCTCACTGAGCCTTCCTCCCTCCCTGAAGTCCTCTCCCTGCCTGTTCAAGCCAACATAGAGGAGGGACCAGGAGGGAGGGCCCAGCTAAGAGACCCAGAGACAGCCCCCATCCGGATGCATAAACCCGGGGCAGCTCCCGTTTCACAGAGCAGGACACAAGCCGCCCGCTACGGCGACCCTCACAGAGCGCCAGGCCCTCCAGTGACAGGCAGGCAGCTCTCCAGAGAGTGACCACGGAGGGCAGTCTCCCGCCGCTGGTAAACAGCACGGTAACCAGAGAGGTAGAGGAGGCGGGGCCTAGACCTAGCCCCTCCCCAGTGAGGCCCCGCCCCCACCGCTGCCTGAAGAACGCGCCACACCCCGAGGCCAGGTGCAGAAGGGCTGGACCTGGCTGGGGACTAAGTGGGCAGGTGCTCAGCGCCCTGGAGCTCAAAAGCCTCTCCCTGGAGCCCCTGCTCCGAACTGAGGCTCGCGCTAATCACACTGCTTGCAGCCGGCACATCCGCACCGGGCTCCGGTGGCCGCTGGGTCTGGGATCCCAGCCTCCTCCCCCTCCCCAGCCTGGCCGGGGACAGGTGTGCCGGGTGAAGACCCCACTGCATTAAGTCCCCAGCCATGGAAAGCTGCAAAAATGACCCAGAATTCCCTCTTGCCAGGAATTTCTCCCAGGGAAAGATTTTCCTAAAGGGATCCCACAGAGCGCAGGCCAAGGACTGGCATAACACCAGCTACAAACGCAAACTCAGAATGTGGCCTTGCTAATAACGACTGGCATGCGGCCGCCACTCGGGCCAGGAGCAGTTCCTGGCGTGGTGCAGAAGTCAACCCCATCCGTCCCCCCAGCACTGGGAGTTGTTCCCTGCAGTATCCTCATTTCTCTCGCATTTGGCTCGCCAGGAAGCCAGAGGCAGCAGAAGTGGACTTTGGCGCCAGGCATTGTGGCTCCAGTCGTGAGCTTAAATAACCAACGTGCCATTCTGCCTCTCCAGGGTGGGCCCCGGGGAGAGTGAGTCTCGTCGCCATCCCACACTCTGGCCAACCCAGAGCCCTGCAGAGTCAGCATCTGTAAACAGGGCGAGTGGACGAACACTTAGCGTTCTCCAGCATGGAGAAACCTCGGGCGTGCACCCAGGACAGCAGGCAGGACTCTGGGCAGGGACGAGGAGCCATCCTGAAAACTGGAGGGAAGGTGATGGTGCACACTGATCAGGGGCAAGCCTCAGGTCCCTGGGCAGAGGTGAGAGGGTTCTTTACCGGGCGCATCAGTTCATGACATCTGGGACACATGACCACAAAGCTCGTAGCTTCGAACAACACAGATTTATCTTACAGTTCTGGAGGTCTGACGTCTACAGGTTGGCAGGACTGTGTTACTTCTGGAGTGTCTAGGAGAAAATTTCCTTGCCTTTTCTAGATTCCAGAGGCCACCCGCAATCCTTGGCTGGTGGCCCCGTCCTCTGCCGTCAGAGCCGGCAGCACCGTGTCTCCACTCTCTCCTCCTCTCTCTTCTGCTCTGTCGCCACAAAACCCTTCCCCTCTCTCACAGTGTCGCCTCCCTCTTTTTAAGGACGCTCATGATTACACAGAGCCCCCTGGGACAATCCAGAACAATCTCCACATCTCACGATCCTTAACTTAGTGACATCTGCAGAGTCCCTTTGCCATGTAAGGTCACATATTCACAGGCTCTGGGGATTATCTCACGGACTGGACTTCGCTGGGGGCTGTCATTCTGTCTGCCACACTGGGGAAATGGCCTGTCCAACAGATGAGACCTTCAGACAGTGTATGAAGGGTTTTCCCAAAGAAATCCCTGTCTCCTCCCTGTAATACTGAGAATGAAACCACTAACGGACTCGCCCTGCCCACCCCCAACACACAGAGCTTTCCGTCAGCCCTCAGTGCCGTGCTCTTAAATAAAAATAGAGTCAATGATTTCTATTGGTGGATAAAGAAAAGCTCCTTAAAAATTTACCTTCCAGGCTCCTGTAATCCTAGCACTCTGGGAAGCCAAGGTGGGTGTATTGCTTGAGCTCAGGAGTTCAAGACCAGCCTGAGCAAGAGCGAGACCCCATCTCTACTAAAAATAGAAAGAAATTAGCCAAACAACTGAAAAATAGAAAAAATTAGCCAGGCATGGTGGCACATGCCTATAGTCCCAGCTACTTGGGAGGCTGAAGCAGGAGGATCGCTTGAGCCCAGGAGTTTGAGGTTGCTGTGAGCTAGGCTGACGCCACGGCACTTTAGCCCAGGCAACAGCATGAGACTCTGTCTCAAAAAAAAATTTTACCCTCAAATCAGCCTTTCTCAGAAAGCCACTAAATGGCAAAAACCAAAAAAGAGGGATTTTTCGGTTTAATGAGAATATTTGAGGATGAATTCAGGAAAGTACACAGAAGATGAAGCAAATGAGAAAAACAAGACACTGACTAACTCCAGGAAAAGCAGAGAGCTGTAGGTCACGCCTCTTTCCTCCAGCCTGACTTGCCGCCCGGGTGAGCCACGCAGGTGAGCCACACGGGACCTTGAATACCGCACGGAGCCCATGGAGCCCATGCCCCGCCCCCTTCTTGCCCACCACCCACCTCCCCCTTGAGCTTCAAACTCTCATGTCAACCTGCCTTCTTACCACCCTCCAGGTGTGTAATAAAAAAATAGGCTCATCAGCGGCAGAGTCTTCGGTTTACCCCAAAGTCCTGTTCCCAGCCCGCTCTGCCATCTGAGGAATTATAACCCCAGCCAGCCAGCTGCCGACGCCAAGAGCCCGGGAGGTGCCTTAACCTCTCCCTCCACCCCACACTGTCCACAGCCTTTTAGGGATCCTGACGTTTCAACCCAAAATACATCCTGCACCTACCCAACCCCCTACTCTCTCCCTGCTCCACGCCTGGCCCTGCAATCCGCTCTCTACAGCCCCGGCTGCCAAGGACCCTCGGGGTCAACCCCACCTGGGCCCCGCCCCGTCCCTCTCCGCCCCTCACACTTGCCTCCTGCAGCAGCCTCCCCTCGCCCCCCCCCCAACAGCACACCCTTCCCCAGGGTCTTTGCATGGCTGCCCCTTCTCAAGACTCAGGTCCCAGTTCAGGTGTCACCTCCACCGTGTCCCCTCCTCAGGCTTCCCCAGATCCTGTGACCTTCCCCCGGCCCCTCTCTGAGGCGATCTTATTTCCCCGTCACTCTCCCCACCCCACCCCTGCTCTGGAACTACCCGCTCTTCTCACCCCACTGGCCCTAGGGCCCCGCACGGAGCCCACCACTCAGCAAACTATTTTTCGAAATTGCAGCAACGAGCCCTGTGAAAGTCTGAGCTGTGGGGCGTGGGGGGGCAGACTTTGCTCTGTGACGGGACCGCAGGAAATACGTCAGTTCTGTGGGCCTCGGGGTGCCGCCAGGGCCGTGCAGCTCTGCCGAGGTGGGACCACAGGAAGCAGATGGGCGTGGCCGTGTTCCCGCCAAACTTCACTGACACTGAGATGTGCAGTTGCACCATTATCTTATGTCACAAAATATCACTCTTCTTTTGATTGTTTTCCCACCATTCGAAGTGCAAAGCCCATGCTCAGCTTCGGCCTGGGGACCACCGTGTGCCAACCCGACCCAGGTAAGAAACGTCAGGAAACGGTGCGCTAGGTATGAGGGCCCCGTGATGCAATACTGTGAGGCCACTGAGAATGACAGCTGTGACAACCACGAAAGAAACACAAGGAAACGTTGATGACGCATTCGGTGAAAAGCAGCAGGATACATAGGGCATGGACAGTTGGATGGCCACGGTGTGAAACTGTGTGTGCAGCTGGAGCGCGGTCTGCAAAGGATTAAAATAGCTGCGCCGAGCTTGTGTAGGACGAGTGGTTTTCCTCATTATTCCTCCAAACCTTCCTTCAAGAAGGATCTGTAGAATTCTTGGCTCCTGCTGTAAGAAGAAATTCCAGAGGCTGAGCAAGCAGCAGAGCCAGCGATTAAAATCATGACTCTTGGCCTTACACGGGGATGTGACCCCAGCTCCGGTCCTGGCCATGAGCCTTCAACCTGCAGCTGGGGACCCGAGTGACACCAGTCCCTCCCTCGGCACGTGGCCGTGGCTGGCGTGGGCACTGCGTGGAACTCTTGGTGTGGCTGGGACCGATGGGCGCCTCTCCTGCGGGACCTGGCGTGTCTCGAGTACCTGGGGTCCTTCATGGGCAGCCCCCTCATGCCTATGCCCTGTGTCCTGGCAGCCAGTGAGTTCTCTGCAGGTGCATCCTCAACCTGCCAGGGCGGGCCCAGCCTCGGCCAGCTCCTCCGTCCAGGAAGGCGGTGACAGAGACAGTGGTCCAGTGACGGCCACCCCCACCTCCCTTTCCTCCCCTCCCTCACGGTGGGGGGGTAAGCGCCACAGGAGACAGAGTCATGGAGAGCCTGGGTGGGAGGGCAGGTGGCACAAGCTGGGGCCAGGTGTGCTTTCCAGTCACCATGGGACTCAGCAGTTCCGCTCCTGGGAGACGACCAGGAGAGGTGCAAGGATGCCCACGTGAAAACTCGAACACAAGGCCGGGAGCGGTGGCTCACGCCTGTAATCCTAGCACTCTGGGAGGCCAAGGCGGGCGGATTGCTCAAGGTCAGGAGTTCGAAACCAGCCTGAGCAAGAGCGAGACCCCTGACTCTACCAAAAATAGAAAGAAATTAATTGGCCAACTAAATATATATAGAAAAAATTAGCAGGGCATGGTGGCACATGCCTGTAGTCCCAGCTACTCGGGAGGCTGAGGCAGAAGGATCGCTTGAGCCCAGGAGTTTAAGGTTGCTGTGAGCTAGGCTAACGCCACAGCATTCAAGCCCGGGCAACAAAGTGAGACTCTGTCTCAAAAAAAAAAAAACTCGCACACACATGCTCATGGCAGCCAGAGAGTGGACAAATCTAAACGCCACCTGCCAACACGTGGATGAGCAGGTGTGGCCGGCTCGCAAAAGCCACGTAGCCCTGAGCGGGAGTGAGGCACTGGCTGAGCTGCAGCAGGGACGGACCTGGAAGACATGATGCCCCGTGACAGACGCCAGACACAGAAGCTCGTGCTGTGTGATTCCATTTATACGAAACGTCCAGCACGGGCACATCTACTGAGAGAAAGTCAACCAGCGGCCGCCAGGGGCTAGAGAAAAGAAGGACTGGGAGTGACCGTTAGTGGGCGCGAGGTGTCCTTTTGGGAGAATGAAACTGTTTTGGAACTATTTAGAGATGATGGTTGTACAGTCTTGCGAATGTTCTAAACACCACTTTTAAATGGTTGATTTTACATTATGTGAATTTTATCCCAACAGCAACAATGAAAAAAAACTCACTGTCCAAAGGAGGGGCTGGTCTGGGGGCAGGGCTGGCAGCTGCACGGTGCCATCAAGACCTGGTCCCTTGCACACTGTTTTGTCCTTCAGGAGCTGGCTTTTGTCCACAGGTGTATTCACAGTCACAAAGTGGCTGCAGGTTCTGGACATCGTGTCTCCACCTGACTGCACTCAAAGACCGGAAGCACCCAGGAGGCCAGGGTGACAAGAGTGCCCTCACGTGACTCTCTGTCAGTGGGAAGGAATGTTTCCTCTAGAGGCCCCAGCTGACCTCTCTGTGTCCACTGTACAGAACCCGGGTTCCAGCGCCTCCTCCGCCCCAGAACAAGCACTGGGAAGGGCTCGCCACGACTGGCTGAGACCACTCAGAACCCGACCCCTGGAGCCACACATCACACTTGGAACCACAGCTGGGTTCTCCTGGCTGGGCTGGTGCTGCCAGGTGTCTCCCCCAGCAACCAAGGCACAGAATGTGCCCATTCTCCCATCAGATAAACACGTACTGACACCTACCCCCAGGTACACCCGGGTCTGTGACAGGAAGAGGTTGGGCCCCGTGCAGCCAACTCGCGAAGGGCCAGGCCCAGGGCAGCTCCCACCTCTGCTGCCAGGAGGACAGAGACCTCCCAAAGCGAAGTCCCTCCTGCCTCCTGGCGTCTGCCCACAGCAGGGGTCCTGAGGGAGTTCGCTGGAACACATGGCTCGCAGATGCCAACCCGCCTGGCAGCACTAGAAAATCCCGTATTCCCCATGTGCATACATTTCCAGAATGTATGCAGAACTTCTGGGCGGCACATGTGCATTAAATAAGAAAGAAATGCAATTGTTATTATTAGGAACATCTGGGCAGCTGCCAGAGCCATTGAGTCACCGTCCCCCAAGCCAGAAGCATGGAGACCTGCCCAGCCCCACACCCCTGGGGGGTCAGGCAGCAGATTCTGACGGCTTCGCTCAAAGACGTTCAACAGATGTGTCCCCTGCATCCCTGGGCCCTGTCACCTCTCCAGACCCTCCTACGGCTCCTGGGGTGGGTCAGGCCTCCCTGGGTGACAACTGTCCACTTCGGATACCTTTTCCTCAAGGCAGTCACCAGAGGGGATTTCCTAAGACACAAATCAGACCTATTTCCCCTATTTCACTGCCCACCCCCCCTCCTCACCTGCGTGAGACTCAGCCCTCCCCCACCAGGCCACAGTCACACAGGGCCCAAGGTGGGGAAAGAACGTGGAGGACCCCAGCCCCATCGGGGACCCAGGGCTTCTAGCCTTTCCTCGGCACTCGCCGCAAAACACAAGCAGCTGTGACGCCATCGGCCGCCTAACTGGAAAACCAGCAGGAATTATCCTGTTCTGATTGCAAAACCAATGCTCACCTCCGTAGAAAACGTTAAAAATGAAAAAAAAAAAGTACAAATAAGAGAATGGGAATCACACCAAATCCCCAGATCAGAAGCGCGCAGTCTGCCGTGTGCCGCGCCACCCTTTCCACGCGTGTGTGCGTGTTGACGTAAGCGAGAACAGATGGATTCTGTAGGGTTCTTTGTGTTAACACTAATAGTAAACGGCTGTGTGATGTGATGAGATTATAAAATGGTTCTACGGGTTGATGCTCACAAAGTATCTGCAAGAAGAACCGTGAGTACAGAAGAGCTTGCGTGTGAGACAGACTGCACACGCATCCGTGGGAGCCCGCCGCACAGACTCATACGACAGGGTCACCAAAGGCCTGGGAACCGGGGCCCTGGGTGCTCAGGAAGTGGGTGAAGGAGCTGACACAGGGAGCGTGGGTGAAGGTCCTTTAAAAAGGCAACAGTCCCAGGGACGGAAAGCAGAACGGAGGCTCCGGGGGTGGGGGGTGGGCAATGTTGGAAGGGAGGGAGTTTCCACTTGGGAAGATGAAAAGTTCTGGAGAGGGATGGTGGTGGCGGCTGCATAATACTGGGAATGTGCAGGGTGCCACCGAGTGGCACACTTAAAAATGGTTCAAGTGTTCAGTTTTATATTATGTATATTTTACCACAATTTCTAAAAGAGTAGCAGCACCAACCAGGTCTTCAAATCTCATCTGCTACTCAGCGAAGCCTTCTCCTCAACTCTTGAGAGAAGACTAACTGTGGGTCATCTCTGCGGAGGGAAGGACAGAACCAACCCAGCCACCCCGGGTCCCACAGAAGAGCGATGACGCAGGCATAGGAAGAGATGCCTCGACCCTAACACGGCGTCCAAGAGGAAGGAAGGACACCAGCTCCCGGCTCGCGCCGCTGCAGGCCCGTGGTCCGTGGGCCTCCGCCCAGCCTCAGAGGTCCAGTCGCTGACAGGAACAGGCAGACATCGGCCAGGTGTCCGAGGAAAGCCCCGGTGCCAAGGCCGGCAGGGTGGTGTGGAGTAGAACAAGGCAGGAGGAAGACGGCATCAGACGACACACCGAGGGGCCGCAGCAGGGAGGGCGAAGACGACCCGTGGGAGAGAGTCACAGAAAGAGGGACGCAGAGGAACAGGCCTCGAACATGGAAAGTGACGTGGTCTGAGTTTGCAAAACCTAAACCTAAAACCTAAGGCTGAAGAACATCCCATAAAAACAAAGCAAAAGATGGGGAGATAGGAAACGGGAAAGGAGGAAGGGAAATTAGAAAGGGGCCGGGATTTGCCACACAAATCCGGGAGGACGGAAAGCAACGGGGAGAGAATAACCAAGCAAGGATCCAACGAGGGCACTCGCTGCCGCCGTGGCTGGACCTCAGTCGCACACTAGACGAACGTGGACTAGAAACTTCCATGCGGCGGGCCCTGGGCCATGCAGGGAATGAGACAAGTGCAGACCCGCCCCACGGGACTCACACACGTTTAACCCCTGGACAGAGACAGGTTTGCGTGATGACGCGGTGCTCACACCCCGCTGAGCGACGTCTCGGGGCAGCGCTGCCGCCGGCTCCCGCTCCCCCCGAGCCTGTTTCATTCCGTCCCACGTTTGTTCAGACGCGGGTCCCGACTCACCGTCCCAGCCGCACAGCCCACAGCGGGGTACCACCTGCTGTTAGAGAAAGCGTGGGCTGGCGGGGCGGGAAGATATCGTGACAGGAGTTGTAAGCAGTTTTACTCGTTGCATTTTGCTACGCTGTGCAAACTGCATCTGGAACTCCGTCACGGCAAGAGACAGATTCGTCCCCTGCCGTGGCGTGGGGAGGTTCGAGCCGGAGGAGCACGGATGATCTCCACGGAGGCCGCTGACGCTTCCTGTGACTCGCGCATGGAGCAGTGCGTGTCCCCGTGGGCACCTCAAGCAGAGGGGATTTAACACGAGAATCCGGAGAGAAAATAGCCCTGCCCTTAGGACTGGGAGGGTGGAAGGGGTCAGAGGGGGTTTCTAGAACTGGGGGACTCAGATCTCCGAGGAGGGGAACTGCTGGGGCCTCCGAGCGCATGCAAGAGCTGGTTCTAGAAGCTCCGGAAGAAGCCTGCGAGAGGAGCAAACCGCCACCGCTGGAGTGACACTGTGGGGCAGGAAAATGCGGGGCCAACGTCCCTCCTGCCGTTTCCAACTCCCCCCTGGAGACTGGCAGGAGTCTGAGGATGAGGTTTGCGCAGCCTCGGCCCAGCCGCACAGAGCGGAGTCGGAGATGCAGACTCGGAGCGGAAGGGGGTGTAAATGGCCCAACCTGCGGGGGAGTTCCGGTCTAGCGTGTGGAGGCTGTGGCTCCGGGTGGGGCGCAGGGTCGGGAGCGGGGGTGGAGGGTCACCGGCAGGTGCCCGGCATGTTTTGAAGCAGAACAAAAAGGATTTGCCAGCAGATGGGGTGCGGGGTAAGAGAAAGCGGGGTGCATGGGGTGATTCCAAGAACTCAGGGAAAAGCAGCCTTGGAGATGCCTTAAAGCGTATTCCCTCTTCAAGGCAAAGGCTCTGGAGGGGACGCTGTCCTTGCCACCTCTGGCTGCTAGGGGCTCCATGCTCCTCGGGTTGTGGCTGCATCGCCTGAGTCCCTGCCTCTGTCCCCTTGGGGCTTCTTCTCTCCCTTGTGTCTCTCCTCTGTGTGTCTCATGAGGACACTTGTCATTGGATTTAGTGCCCACCCAGGTAACCCAGGATGACCTCATCTCAGGAATCCGTATTTAATTGTACCTGCAAAGGTCCTTTTCCCAAAAGAAGTCATGTCCACAGGTGCTGGGGATGAGGGTGTGGACATATCTTTGGGGGGGCACCATCCCGTCCACTAGCAGGGGCAGACCGGCACTGGGTTTGGTACGTGCTGCGTTTCACGCGCCTGGGAACCACCCGGGCACTTAGAGCGGGCAGGGGCGGAGTTGAAGCTGAAGGTGGTCACCGGCGCGTCGTCAGCACATATACGACGGGCACCTCAGGCCCAACGTCCAGAAGCAGAGCCTGAGCTGGGACTACGGTGTGTGTGACTCGCCCAGAGGCAACACCAGGGTGGGCACCAGGAAGGCACAGACGTGGTCTTGGCAGGAGGCACGCGAAGGCCCGAGCCCACGGAGTCTGTCCCACCTTGACGCAAGCGGCTGGCCTGGGGACTCTCTGTCCCGCTGTGCTCTGTCCAAACCCCTGAGCTGCAGAGCCCACGGACATGACGAATGGCTGTTCTGTCCACGGCCTTTGGTAAGTGTGTTGTGCAGCTATAGTAACTGGAACAGCCTTTTTTCCCCCCTCTGATGAATCAGAAAACCCTGCCCCAGTGCCTAGTTCCCAAGCGTGAGCCTGGCCCAGTGCCACCCAGAACCTGCCCTTTGCGTCCCTGTTGCCCACCGGAGAAAGGCCCCGGGCCGGCCCTGCTCTTGGCCAGACTGGGAGCCTAGCAAGTCCGCAGCCCCCTGCCCTACGCTGCCCTATTTCTGTCTGTGCTCTGGAATGTGGGGATATTTATCTTCTCTTGAGTGTGGCTTTATGTTTTCAAAACTCTTTTTCCACTTTTTATATGACTGCTGAGAGCAGGGTCAGAGCTGGGGTGGGGCTGGGCCTCTAAGCGTGGACTTCCAACGTCACCAGAAGTGATCACAAGTCTCATTTCTCTGCCTCCTGCCAAAGGGGCTGCCCTCCCCGCCCCTGCCCCGGGGAGCCTGTGGTATTGGCGTAAGGACAGACACACAGAACAGTGGCACAGAACTGAGAATCCAGAAATAAACCCCTACATTTATGCTCTAATCCTATTTAACAAGATGCCCAGACAATTCAATGGGATCCTTTTGTTGTCTTTTCAATAAATGGTGCTGGGACAATCAGATAACCACATGTAAAACAAAGATACTTAGACCCTTACCTCACACCAGACACAAAAATGAACTCAAACCTGAACAGACCTGAATATAAGCACTAAACCTATGAAATATCTAAAAGAAAATATAGGAAAAAACCTTTATGATCTTAAGTTAGGTAAAGAGATCCTAGACACAACACCAAAAGCACAACCATAAAAGAAAAAAATTGATAAATTGGACTTTATTAAAATTAAAACCTTTTATACTTCTAAAGGTAGCATTAACACCAGGCGCAGTGGCTCATGCCAGTAATCCTAGTACTCTGGGAGGCGGAGGCAGGGGGATCGCTTGAGCTCAGGAGTTTGAGACCAGCCTGAGCAAGAGCCAGACCCCTTCTCTACTAAAAACAGAAAAAAATTAGCCGGGCATGGTGGCATGCACCTGTAGTCCCAGCTACTCGGGAGGCTGAGGCAGGAGGATGGCTTGAGCCCAGGAGTTTGAGGTTGCTGTGAGCTAGGCTGACGGAATGGCACACTAGCCCAGGAAACAGAGTGAGACTCTGTGTCAAAAAAAAAAAAAAAAAAAAAGGAAGCTGCACTTTGAACTGGCTTTGGACTATCGAAAGAAAAAAGCAAGCAAGCCGCACAACAAAATAACTGATTGGCAGGTGGGAGCAGGGGACAGAGCCAGGCTGAGTTCAGGGAGAAGGGGAGCCGCCACTGAGAAAGGCCAGCCACCCAAAACAGAGGTGCGAGATGGAAACAATTCTCAAACCGGGCAGCACAGCCCAGGATAACTCAGCACCAGCTACGCATCTGCCAGCCCATAAGAGAGGTCTGCCTGCCCGCTCCACTTTTCCTGCAAGCAAAGAAGTTTCCAGACCAAATAAGGCTGCTGCTTTTGCCATGCTCCTAAGCAAAGAATGCAATTCCTTTTAAGTGCCAAGGTTATAACTTGGGCCTACAACCTCCCAGAGCAGCGTGGTGCCCGTCCGCCCACTCGGGCGACCGCCAGGTCAGTGCTCCAAACCAGCCAAGGCAACACGGAGGGGGCGGGGAGAGCTGGGTCGCTTGCAGGGAAGCCTTGCTCCCGCTGGGGGAGCGGCGACGTCCTGGCAGCTGACCAGCTCGGGCTCCGGGGACCCTGGGCACTCTCGCCCCTGTCTAGGGCAGGAAAGGCCATTCGCTGAACCCCACTGCGGGCTACACCTGCCTGCACTGCAGCTTCGCAGGATAATGAGGCCAGGGGCGGCATAGTGAGGCACCAGGCACTGTTCCCGGCGCCTGTGTGCTTAGCTCATCCTCCCTTCTCCACAACACTGTGAGAGGGGCTTATAGGTTCCCCGTTATACAGAGGAGGAAACTGAGGCACAAAGCCATGCAGCACATCTATGGGAAGCCTGGGAACAAACCCCAGGGCTGACAGGGGCTCCAGCCGCGCTGGACTGCCACTGCCCCTCACCACGGACGGCAGTGAACAGCAGGACTTCCTCAGTGGAGCCTCCGGAGAGCAGCGGGCAGCCTCGGGAAGGGAATCCTCACCTCGTGTCGTCCCAGCTTCTGGGAGGGCCGCAGGCTGCAGCCACTCCCAGCGAGGCCAAACTTGCTGGCAAGGGAGACGTTTGGCTCGGGATACGTTTTTCCTTTTTTTGGGCTACTCCGTCCTGGGCAAACAGTAGGACATTTTTCAAGCAACCAGCTACAAACATTTTCCTAACAAGGCCTCCCTGGGATGAGAAATGGAAACGTCTTATGTTGCAACCTTCAACTCTGACATTTTAATGACACATTGCCAATGGCCTGAGCAAGGTCAGCTGTGAAGGGGAGAATGCCCCCTGCGGGGAAGGGGTGGGGGTGTGACGACCACCAGACAGACGCTACCATGCACCACGGAGACCTCTAACCGGGCCCAGGCCTAGCGAGGGCTTCCTGCCACACACTGTGCCTCCCTCAACCTCAGCAGGGCCGGTGAGGTGGCGACTGTTCCCATCCTGCTCTACAGATGAGCAAACAGGCTCAGAGAGGGGGCGTGACTTGCTGAAGCCACGCAGTGGATGGTGGTGCTGGCATTCAGACGCAGGTCCTCTGACCCCAGAGGCTTACGCTACTGCCACCTACGCTGGCAGCCTCCCTCTACTCCAAGCTCTTCCTGGTGGGACGACCCACAGGAGCAGCACCTGGATGAAGGTTCAGGGCTTGGATTCCAACCCTGCTCTTTCTCTAACGGGTGGAGGCTCACTGACTCCGCACTGTCCACGCTGGGAGTGGGTAGACCCAGAAAGACAAGACTGGACCAGCAAAGACCCTTTGACAGCAAGTGACAAAAACCCAAGGCAGTCCTTCTTCAGCTAGGGGAATTTACTACTTCAGAATGCTGGGAAGAGTAGGATGGAAGTCAGGTGTGGCTAGATCCAGGTGCTCAAACACTGTCATCGGGCCATTCCCCCACCACCATTTCTGGGTCTGTTTCTCTTTGGTGTCCTCCTCTCCTGCAGACAGGCTTCCTCTAGTAGGCAGGGCAGGTGGCTGCTGGCCATCTCCAGTGGAAGAAGAGCCAACATCTTTCTTTCAGCATTTGTCAGTCACCACCAGGGCAGAACTCTGGCCCTGTTTGGATTCCTGCCCACCCCTGAGCCTGGCCTTGCTGTGGCCAGAAGGGTAAAGTACTCTGACGTGGTGGAGGACACAGCTTCCGCGTGGCCAGGGGATTGAAGCTCACAGCCCAACAGGTAGGCAGATAAGGCCACATCCTCAGCAGACCACACTCCCACCACCACACCTCATCACCCGCAGAACACACCTCCAGCCTGGCTATTGCTCAGTCCTTTGCTGGCAGGCACTGGCACATATGTTTCCCACTAGCCACAGGTCCCCAAGGGGCGTGGGAACCACAGCATCTGCGCAACACTCAGTAGCACTCTGCACCGGGCAGCACCCAGCAATTCAGTCCAAAAGCCACTTGATGGGAGCGAGGAAGGCATCCCCAAGAGGGGGAGGGGGGCTCAGGGACCCAGAGTGGGACATCGGGCCAGGCAGGGTGGGAGAGAGGGTAGCCCACACCGGCACGAGCAGAGGGGTCCAAGTGTGCAGGCCTGGCATCTCTGTGCTGTGTGTCCTACAGGACGCGCTCGATAAAGGTATGACAAGTGGCCATCTAGGGACGGACCCTTGGGTGGAGGTCAGGGAGGCTGGCTCCACTCTGAAGGCCACAACGTCCAGAAATGTGTACAAATATCCATAAGTTGGGCATAAATAGGGCTTAAGGAGCGTGGGCAACAGCCTGTGTGAGGAGTGTCTGCCATGGGGAGGTCAAAGGTCATGACATTCTAGAATGTTCACTTTAGACAGACAACAAACATACTGTGGACAGTGTGCATATATTTTTAATTTTTAAATAATTTATATCCCTTTGGAACAGAACAAAAACCTGAGGCTAAAATACATCCATGTGAGGTTCTCTATTTAAACAGAGTGGTTGGCAAAGAACACTGGAGAATGCTCAAGAGGGCTCCGGGGCAGCGCTGGCAAGGCTGACACTCTGGCACGGCTGTTTCCCAGGAGGGTCACCGGGTCCCCAAACCGCAGCACAGAGGAAGGGCTAGCTCAGGCCGGGGCCCCCAGACACCTAAAAGCGGGGACGGTGAGCACTGTGCCTGCTGCCCTGGCAGTGGGGTGTCACTGCAGGCACAGGGACAGAAGACGGCAGGCGAGTGGCTGCTCAGGCCACCCGAGCACACGTTAACCGAGGCTGAGCTTCCTGTTCCTTCACGGCACCCCCATCCTAAGGGGCTGAGAGCCGGCCAGCCCCGGACAAGGGGAGCTGTGACGGTCTGAGGCCAGGTGTGTGTCCAAGGAATGGAACCTCCCCTGGGATCCAGATGCCGGGAGCAAAGGAAGAGGTGGGAAGCGGCCAGGGCCGTGAGGAAGGGCCCGCCCTGCGCCGCCCACACAGTGGACCCTCATCCCTGGGGTCCAAAGTCCAACCTCCCCCACGGGCCCTCCACCCCACTGGCCCTCTGGAGGCAGAACGTGGGCTTGGTGGCACCCTGGGCTTGGCACAGGCGGCAGGTCCTCCCTCGGGGCGGCCATGCCCCTCCCGGCATGGCCTGCGTGGGGATGACGCCGTCAGGTCCCCTTCTCCTTCCTGCTGCTCGCCCTCTGGCTGCTCAGCTCACCCAGCTTCTTATCCAGCCTCCTCTGCAGCTGGGCCCGCTTGGCTGGGTCCAGGGACCGGTCCTTGGGCCCGCTGCCGGCATAGAGGACCCCTTCCCGGCTGATTCTCTGCCGGGCGTGGGCGCGAGCCCTCTCGCCGCAGCCGTGGATCTGGGGAGGAGTGAGAGTCAGTGCTGGGCCATGGGGCCAGGGAGAGACTGGGCACCTCTGCCCATCAGAGAGCTCGGGGGCCACAGGAGCCCCAGTGTGAGATCACCGAGAGCGCCCACGGCGCTTCTTCACCCTGCACACTGCCGGGTGGGGTGGGGCTCTGTACCCTGGTGGGGCTGGCAGCTGGAGCACCCAGAGTATATGTATAGGAAATGGCACCACCCGACCAACCACATGGTCCCTGGGCCACCTGGTGTTACCTCCCAGCCTCCACCTCCTCCACGCTGCAGCCAAGTCTGGCGACATCACGGCCCTGCTGACACCCTCCAGGGCCCCTGCCGCGTTCAGGTCAGGTCTGACCCCGCTGGGTGGCTCACCTTGCCTGGCCTCACTCTCCCACCCTGACTGCACCCTGCTCCAGCTCCCTGGTCATGTCCTGGGGCCTTCACACACACAGTAAGGGCTGCCTGCTGGCCTGCGGTCACCCTACCCCCAGCTCAGCTCCCCACCATCCATCCCTCAGTCTCAGCCCCAGTGTTACTTCCTCCAGGAAGTCCCCTCTGACTGCTGCATCTGGGTGTGTCTCCACGTGGCCACCTTGGCCCCTGGGTTTCTTTCCTTGGAGCAAGACCCCCACCAGGCCCAGCACTCCACAGGGCAGAGACAAGGCCTGCTCTGGCCCCCAGCACCCCACAGGTGCCCACACCTGGCCGAGAGGGTTCTTACCCCTACGTGCTCAAGGAAAGAAGGACAAAGCAGCCAGGCTGCTGCCCTCTGAGGCCACGGGCCACAACCCCTGCTCATGGTAAACAGACAGAGGAACCCACAGACAGTGCGCAGATTCATGAGCTGCTCTAAACAGATCATGAGCCACTGTCTGTTTTCTGTTTTTTAAAGAAAACACCCTTGAAGGCATCAAGAGCTGTCTGGAGTAGGTCTGCCCTGCATCTGCCCCCTGAAGAGGAGGCTCCCGCCACCTGTCCCCACCGCCGCTCCCTGGGCAGGAAGCCGGCATACCTCGGGCAGGTGGTGTCTGAAGCAGTAGCGGCGGCCGCAGAGCTGGCAGAACTGGCCCAGGGTGGCGACGCTGGCTGTGCACTCGGCAAGGCCACAGGTGTTGTCAGCCCTAACGGCGGCAGAAACTAGGGCGTCGAAGTCCTCCTCTGCAGGCGGATCTACGGCCGTGCATCCTAGGGGAAGAGCAGTGTCACTCTGGCAGACGGGGAAAGAGCGATGACTTGGGCCCGAACACCCCCACGGGGCAGGATAGACCGCGGCAGCCCCAGGTTGGCCCACCGCACAGCCATGCCCAGCACCTCCTGCTCGCAGGTTTTCGCATGAGTGTGCACGCATACACTCAGTCGGACTCGGTGTCCGTCCAGGCTTTGAGTGGCCCCCTCGGACGTCCCCTTGCTCTTCACTGAGCTAATAGCCGGGGCACGTCCCACTGAACACCATGCAATACGGTCGTTGCTGGGCAGTGTGACAATGGACACAGACTCTGCAGAATGGGGTTGGCAGGGTATAGAGTATCTGAAAAGTTCAACCTCTGCAATCCAGAAAAACATTCAAGTATGAGATGTTCCTTACGGTATTAACGATGAAAACGAAACCTCAAAACAAAGTAAAACTCCAAAGCCAGAGAAACAGTTCACACATTAGGATGCATTTTTAGCCAGATGCATGAAAATATTTTTTAGTTATAGGAAAATGCTCACATGTGGGAAAGAAACACAGTTAGACATGGTCATAATTCTGGAAAGCACACACATGATAAACACACACAAATACACAGACACAGGCTGCGCAGAGGGCAGAGGGAAGGAACACCCGGGCAGCAGGTGTCAGTCGCTCTGCTGGGGGATGGGACGCGTGTGGCTCTCGGTACTGGGCACATGCAGAAGCCAGACACACTGTGGTTGCAGCAGGCAGCCTCACAGGCAGGGAGTGTGCAGAAGGCCGCAGGCCGCATATAGGGTCAGCAGCACTGTGCTCACACACGAGGCCTGGAGGCCACTGGAGTCGGGGAGGGAGAGAGGCACTGAACCCCGCCAGGCCCCAGGAGCAGCGCCAAGAGCCAGGTACCCCATCTCAGCACCCTTGATGGAGCAAGAGTCCTTGGGAAATGGGGACTAGGCAGAGCGTGTCAGGCCCCAGTGGGGAGCAAGAAGAAGGAGAGCGTGCTGGGAAATCTCGTAAGCACTTTTGAAGGAACACTTTGAAAGTGGTGCCAGAGTCCCTGACAATGGGCAAGACCTCTCCAGGATACTCGGTTCTGAAGTGACCACGATGCGCTGGCCAGCACACACTGCTCCCTGCAGAAGGCAGGCCAGGCCCTGCTGTCACAGGTGCGGCACCCTCCTCTCCCTGGCATCACTGAATGCTCACTCAGGTTTGAAAAGCAGTCGTGTCTGCTGCACCGTCAGTGCGGGAGACACAGGTGGCAGCAGCCTTGTTCTCTAGCACAAAGCCTGGTATACAGTAGCTGCTCAATAAGTACCTGTGGCATGAATTCATCTGGAGCCCCAGGCTCAGGAAGGCTAGTTTCAAAATCCACGAATTATGCTTGCGTAGCTCTGCTCACAGAAATTAAATGAGTAAATGGGGGCGCGATGTCCTTCACAGTCTTGCCAAGGGGGAAACGGCCTGTCCTGGAACTCTGCATAGCTTGCCCGCCCGCCCGTCCGCGAGGATGGTTCTGCACCCAGGGAGCCCCTGTGGCTCTTAGCGCTTTGCCCTAGAGGGCTTCCAACATGCTGAGCCCTGCTGCTGTGCAAGGCCACGGCCCCCCAGGGCCACCGGCAGCGCAGGAGCCGGCGATCACCGTCCAGTCCCCAGAGGGGCTCCAGTGAGCCGCCCGCGTCTGCTCTTCCAGGCCCTCCTGCTGCAGTGAACGTGCTCCGAGCGCCTCCCTCGTGCCCAGCCCTGCACAAGGTTCTAGAACAAGGCGACCATGACCCAGTTGCTGCCCTGGGGGAGCCCAGATCAAGCCAGGAGATGCAAGTCACATGACTAAGAATCAGGCAGCAGCACCAGCAGGAGGAAGTCCTGGACTCTTTTCCAAGGTGGCAGGTGGGTTTCCAGTGGGACCAACAACCCTGTGAGGGACACAACTTCTGTGTTCCCATATGACTTACCTTTTACTTTTTTCTTTTTCTTTTCTGGAAGCTTCTGTGGCCCCGAGCCTGTGGCCTGCTGCCCCTTCTTGGCTGGCCGCTCCTGCCCAGCCCTCTCCCCCTGTGGCCTCTCCGGGTGTGCCGCCTTCGGATCCACCTGGCCCTCACCCGGTTCCGTGGGCAGGTACTGCGTCTGCCCAGGGCACGGGGGCGCCGGCCGGAGAGGGGCCTGGCTGCCGGCCCCCGCCGCGGGCACTGGCGGTGCCGGGGCCCTCTTGCTCACGGTGATGAAGCGCTTCTTCCCCTCTCCAGCACTGTCATGCCTCAGCCCGTGCTCCTCTGCTAGTTGGTGGACCCGCAGCCTGTCGTGGGAATTCAGGGATGCAGGAAACTCCAACTGCGTCTTCTCACTGGCCACGAACTCCACTATCATGGCCCGAAAGTGGTCCGCGCTGTCTCTGCTCTCCGCTCCCTCCAAACTACCCCCATTGTGGCTGGGCTGACACTGCACTTTAGAGCTCAAAGGTTTTCTGCCCGGCTTCTTCTGGTCCTGTCTGACAGCTGCTCCAGCCTCCCGGGCTCCCTCTTGTCGCCGGCCTCTGGGAGGGTTCCTGGCAGACGCAGCAGGGCCTTGGGGCTTCGAGGCAGCTTGGCTGTGGCCCTGGGAACCCTCATGGGAATAGTTTTCAGGGACGATGTCATCAAGATACTCAAAGGCTGTGCGCACTTCCCCATGCTCTGTGAAATACTCCACCAGTGTCTTCAAAAACACGTGGTTGTTGACAGTGTGGGAATCGCAGACGACCGCCACGTGGCGCCGTGCGCGGGTGATGGCCACGTTGATCCGCCGGTCCTCAGCAAGAAACCCCACTTCGCCTAAAGGAGGGCCAGAGGAGCGAAGAGCAGATCTGAGACTGAGCAACAGAAGTCGGCTCCTGCAGCCTCACCAGGAGCAGCCACCAAAGCATCGCATCCCCCGCCCAGCCTCGCACACCGGGCCGCCCTCCACGCGGCACCGCCGGGGGCCACGTCTGCTCCAGGTCTTGGTTCCCACCACCGATCGAGTGGAGCTCTGTGGTGCTCGATTTGGGGTTTGACGGCTCTTAGGCTGCGTTCATTCCCAAGTAAGTATCGACTCCTCCCTAAGCACAGACCCAGGAGGCCACCCAGGGACTGGCTGTGGCCGACGCCCGAGGGAAAGCACAAGGACCTTCCAGTACCTTCTGTTCTTTTTCCCACCACAGCCTCTCCCACTTCCTTCTCTGTTGTCAACCCCTGACTGCAAATGCTTCACCAAGCCCATCAACTATATTGTATCTGGGCGCCACTTCCTCACTGAACAGGCTGCCCATAAAACGCAGTGGCACAAAAACCGTGCCCTGAGGCTCATCCACCTGAGGCTAAAAGACCAGCCCTGGGCTTGTGGAGCTCTGTCTCCCTGGAAGGGCGTGCGGGCATCCCCGCCCCTGCACTCCCGCCTGCCGCCTGCACGCTCGTGCCTCTGAGCCGCTGAACCTGCTCCTGCTGGAAACCCCCCCACCGCCTCCCCAAGCACCACACCCCTCACATGCCACCTTCCCGGACAGCGCCTGCCTCCCCCCCAGGCCGGGCTGAACACATGAGCGGGGTCCTACTGGGACCCTCACGGCCCCGTGCTCGTGAGTCCCTTTGCCTGACGGTGATGTGCTGCTGCCACACGGCGACTGGCGTGGCACGTGGCAGAAATCCAGCGTGCCCTCTGCTCCAACACGGTTACTCTGTGCCTACCTCAGAGGACTCGCTGAGGACTGCGTACCTTTCCTGTTGGACCTGACGAAAGACAGGATCACTGCCTCCTTCTCGCGACCTTGGAAGCCGTCGACGGACCTGATTTCCAGCTCAGGGTGCTTGTGCGCGAGGCTCTGCCTGAGCAGGTCCACCTGAAACACGCGGAGCACGGCTGCAGCCCCGCCACACCCCGCCAGCCCGCCCGGCTCTGACACCCGCCCACACAAGCAACAACGAACAGCTGGTGGACGTCAGGACGTCAAAGACGACACCGCCGCCCCTCGCATTTTACCATTTCTTTTGGCTCATGAGCCAGTCTCCGGCTTCAGACAGCCCTGTGACGACGCCTGTGCACCAAACAGGGGTGACAACCCCATTAAACTCAAGCAGGTATGTTTTTCCTACTAAACAAGACAGGCATGGGGACACGCCTGAGCCAGAACAACGAGACCCAAAGCTGGGGCTCTCTGGGAAACACTGTAAAGGGACAGGCTGCTCCGTGAGGACTGCGGACGGCAGGACGGTGCCAGCCACAGGTTGCCGGGGTCACCTGGCAAAGCTGGTCTGAGGACAAAGCCGACCCAGGGGAATCAGGATGAGAGATCAGGATGGGCAGGAGCACAGCAGGTAAGACAGATGGACAGACAGACAGAGGGCTCTTCCTGGTATCCTGTGGGCCCTGGATCCAGTCGTGACGAGGTCAGCCCCACCCTTGGACTTTTAGGTCACAACAGCCAATAGACTGCCCTTTTTCTTGGGGCCTCCAGGTTGGTTAAGTCCCAACTGATGTGCACAGAGACAAAACAGGGGTCCCTCCCATACCTGGAGGTTGTACGGTGTGATGACAGCAATGTCCCTTGCCTGGACACCAGCATCCACCAGAGCCTGGACGTGCAGACTGACAAGGCGGACTTCGCCTGCAGGGAATCAAGACAGGTTTTCAGTGCAGGGGCAGGCCAAGCTGACATCCACCACGCACGCCTGTTTCAGGCTCTTGTCTTGTCTCCCAACAGCGGCTCCTGCACTGTGCCCGGGGGGCTACCACCCCCAGGAGACAGCACGTCAGCAGCACCCTGCTAGCTGGAGTTTCACACAAACAGTGGACACCATCAGTGTCTGTGTGGCCGTGCGCCCTCTGTAACCAAGGGAGGCAGTGGCATGAGCCGAGGACGGATTCTCGCGGCCAGACCAACCAGGCAGCGCCAGGCCCCTGTGTCCAGCCGAAGACCACAGAATGCCGCCCGGCCCGTCTGTCCCGGAGAAGAAACCGATGCTGCTCGGCCTTTCAGAGTGTCTGCCTCCAAGTCCCCCACACCCATCAGTGACTGGCTCTCACCGCCTCTTTCTTTCACCCAGTTCCTCCCTGAATTAAGTAATTTAAAGTGAGTTTTGTTTTTAAAAACCAGACACATCCCAAGTAGGCTCACCAGGGTTCCCTCTCGACTGGTCATCCTCCTCCTCCAGCTCAAACAGCCCGCAGCCGGCAGTGTCCACGAGTAGCAGGGGCACGCCCGTCTCCTCCGTGGCGGCCACGCCTGGGAGGTCCCTGGCACACGGCACAGAGGGAGCATGTAAGGGCCCAGACAGAGAGTGGCACCAAAACCCTACACCACGGAACCGACCCTTCCCTCCCAGGGGCCTGACCCGGGGCGCAGGATGAGCTCGGAGAACATCAGCTGGAGAAGGCCTGAGCCAGCCCTCCAGGGTGAGACCGTGCTGCCTTCCAGAAAATTAGTCTCAGAGTCGACCTGAGCTCTAAAGTCTAAATGGAATGTGTCTCACTTGAGCTTACTGCTTAGAAACAAGTGACACTGGTGGGTCAGCTGGGGCAGAAGGATGAGGGGGAGGCCAGGGTAGGAGGTGGAGCCCAGTCACCCACCTCAGGAGGTGGCCTGCCACAGAAGGGTGGGCCATGAGCTGCCCCTGGTACATGGCCTCCGAGGCCCACTGCATGATGGCCTGGTGCATGCGGTACTGCACGGTCAGCGTCCGCAGCACGCTCGCTCCGTACGCCTCGGCCAGGCGCTCCATCAGGCTGCGTGACAGCCCCGCCAGCGCAGCCCTGAAACGAGAGGGGAAGAACTCGAAGGAGGGCCAAGTCCCAGAGCCAGGTGTAAACCCACAGCGAGTGAGGAAGTAGTCCTCAAACTTCAGGACCCAACTCACCCCTGGGTTCCAACCTAAAAATAACCCAGGGGGTGGGACGGCTGAATCACAGCCCCAAAGACGCCCATAGCCTAATCACCAGGACCTGAGACTTTGTTCCCTTACGTGACAGCAGGACTCTGCAGATGAGATAAAGTCAAGGATCTTGAGATGGGGAGATGGTAACGACAAGGGCCTTGCGGGGCAGGGGGCCAGCAGGTCAGGGTCAGAGAAGGCCATGTGACAAGAGAAGATGCTTAAAGATGCTACGCTGCTGGCTGCAAAGACGGAGAAGGTCAGGTGGCCTCTAGAAGCTGGAAAGGCAGGGAACGGGCTCTGCCCAGGGTCTCCAGAAGAGCCAGCCCTGCCGACACCCTGATTCTCATCCCTGATCCAGAGCAGTGGGACCGATTCTGGACATGTGGAGCCCAGAACTGCAAGATCATAAACCTGTGCTGTTTTAAGCCACTATGTCTGTGGCAATTTGTTAAAGCAATGATAGGAAACTGCCACAAGTAAGTTTTAAAAAGAATTATCACATGCTCTAGCCATAAGTCCACTACTACTAGCAACAGCTAACGTTCACTGAGCACTCCCCAGGTGCCAGGCGCTGCTCTTAATATTATTGTACCATCTACATTATTAATCCTCACACCTTATGAGGTGTCACCGTTATGATTCCCACGTTACATATAAGAAGAGTGAGACACAGAGAGGTTAAGTCACCAGCCCAAGGCCACCCAGCTTGTGAGCTTCAGTGCACCAGGCAGCACTATAGCACACTGTCTCCCCATAAGTTGACAACCACCAAAATGGGGGGAAAGTACCCAATTCCACTTCAAAGAACCTCCCTCTGGAAATACAAGACCTCTGTGATTAACCTATTTTTACCAAAGTTTCCACTAAAAATGACTGATGCCAAAACAAGTGAAGTGATTATCAGCACCAACTGCAAACCCAGAAAACACGCAGCACGACTCCACCCGACACTTTCCCCCCAAACAGGCCTACTTTCTCCAGGGACACAATGGGGTCCCCAAGGGCAGAGTCCCGAACTTGCTCCACACAAAGGCTTTCTGGAGGACAAACCCTCTTGTAAGGACACCTTCAGAACCTCTCCCGGAACAGGCCAAATGGACAAACGCCCTAGGGAGCCCCTTCCCCTCCCCTCGGAGTTTCCACTCCTGTTTCCTACACTTCTCCCACCAGGACGATCTTCCAAAATGCATCCCCCAGCACTCCGCAAACACCTTCCTCCAAATCCTCGCCATGAAGGACTACTTTCGGGGCCGTCTTTCTCCGAGGCACCCTGGGCTACATATCCCCGACTCCTGGGCCTCCCGCCCCCTTTCATGAGATCCCATTTGACCGACTTCCCCGCACTCCCCTTTTCCTGGTCCTCCGAAAACAAGAGTTCCAAGTTCGATCATGACGTCTGCACACCACAGTGACGCAGAGCACTTTCAAACAGCCAGAGAAATCGGAAGAAAGTAATCTCCAAGCCTGAGGGGCCGCGATGCCGGCCTCCTGCAGGGTTTCACTGGTGGACACTGTTCTGGGCAGGGACTCGTTCCCAGGCAGCCTGTGTGCCAGGCCTGTTCGCAGGCCTCGTGGGACTTACGTTCTAGTGGGAAGGGCAGATGAGCACACAACACTGCCAGGAAGGAAGGAAGCCACAGTAAGGGACTCGAGGTGACAGGGATCCCGCCTAGACAGGGCGGTCAGGAGAGAGCACGTGGAGGGTCCATGTGAGAGGCGGGTTTGAACATCTGGTCCAGGCAGAGGGACATGAGGCCCGTGGGGCCGGAGCAGCAAGCGAGGGGCCGTGTGGGAACGTGGGGGGGTGGGTGGCGGCCGCACTTCCTCCCGCCAGGATGGCCTGTGCTAGCTCCAGCACCAGGGCACACACCTCTGCCCAGCGTCCTCCATGTGGGGACAGGCCTGCAGATTGCAGACTAAGAATTCACGTCAGGCCATGAGCTGACCGACCCACAGGCCGTTAGCACAGCCCACGGAGTGGCGCCCACTGCACTGCACCAGCAAACCGGCCTGGCTCACTGGGGGACGTTCAACTCAAAAGCACCAACTGAGCCCTGGAAAAGTGCCAGGCACTGCACCTCGTTCTGGGGACAGGAAGAGGAAGGTGATACAACCCTCGCGCTCAAGGAGCACCCGATCTGACAGATCACGAGTTAAGTGCGATAAAATGGGCTGGGAGCTGTAGCTGGGAAACACGCCAAGGAGGCACAACCAGGCTTCCAGGTGAGCCCAGAACTTCTGCTGGACCTGGAAGGATGGCAGAAAGGGGTGCAGGTGAGGGGCGGAGGACGGCACCTCCAGCCCGGGGGTCTTACTTGTGTGAGACAGTGGTGGGCGGCAGCTGCCGGTGATCTCCGGCCAGGATGCACTTTCTGGCCTGCAGCAGAGGGATCCAACAGCTGGCCTCCAGGGCCTGGCCGCACTCGTCAACCACCACCACGTCGAAGTAGCCCTCAGGCAGCAACTTCAGGGGGCCGTCGGAAGAAGCACCTGGTCAGACATGGAGCCGTGAGTCTTTATAGAGGTGCTGGCTGTGTCTTAACAACTGCAGTACTCCGGAAGACACACACAAGTCGCGTCATAATCGAGTCTGGTGTTAAAATTGTGTGGGATAAATTAGGTCTTGAAATAAAAACTCGGGAAAAACATTAGAAAACTCATGGATCCAGCCCATCTGTGTTTAAGTATAAGGCGGGGTGTCCTCTAGCCACGGGCTACCTGACCTTCAAGCACCAACACTGATCACCTCCTTGGGGCTGTGACCACAAGCCCATGGAGTCTGTCTTCGTTCTAAAGATTGTATCTCCATCATTTTCTGAATGTAGAATTTAATTAATTGTCCTCTGAGGTTTCTTCCTTGGACATACAGAACAATTAAGTGCTAAGCATTCACACAGAAAAAACTTCCACGCATGTGACAGCACAAAACCGCAGCGCCACCTCCTCCTTCCCGGAACACGGGGCAGCGTGGTGGAAGGAGCGAGGCCCGGGTCCCACACCAACCCCAGCGGACAGCCTGGGGCGTTGGGCCTGTTTCCGACACCCACATCTCACACACGTGTTATGGCGACACCTGAATGGTGATGTGTGTAAAGTGCCTGGCACAGGGAGGCAGATTTTAATAAATGCTGGAAGCATCAGCTCCCACCCTTTTTGCCTTCCGCCTGAGTGAATTAGGCTAAAGATATATATATATTATGTTATGATGAAGATATATATCTTGAGAAATTTCTCAAAGCTAATTTCTCAGAGATGGCTGGGGAAAGCACCCACACAGGAGACAGAACTTAGACTGGGCTTTAGATAACCAAGACATGCATTTAGATCACAGGTGTGACTTCATGTGACTTCACAGTGCAGAGAGCAAGAGCGAGACCCCATCTCTACAAAAAAAAATAGAAAAATTAGCCGGGCATGGTGGTGTGCACCTGTAGTCCCAGCTACTTGGGAGGCTGAGGCAAGAGGATTGCTTGAGCCCAGGGGTTCGAAGTTGCAGTGAGTTATGATGATGCCACAGCACTCTAGCCCAGGTGACAGAGTGAGACCTTGTCTCAAAAAAGAAAAAAAGGTTAAGATGGTAAATTTTATGTTTATTCTTTGTGTAGATGGCTGGGAATTATGTTTATGTTTTTTATCACAATAAAAAAAGAAAGAAAGAAAGCTGAAGTGGTTACTTTAATATCAAAGTACATTTCAAAATGCCATTACCAGGGATAAAGAAGGTAATTTCATAATGAAAAATTGGTTAATTAATCAAGAAAGCATAGCCTGACATTTATGCCCCTAAATAAAGAACTTTCAAAGACTTGAAGCAGTAACTGCCAGCATGGAGAAACAGACAGGGACAATTATATTCAGAGATTTCAACACCCCTGTCTCAATAAGTGATACAACAAGTAGAAAATCAGGAAGGACATAGCAGACTTGAACAACTATCAACCATCACGATCTGCTTATGTACAGAGCACCCCAACAAAATCAGAACACTCATTCTATTCAAGTGTACGTGGAACATTCACAGAGAGAACAGATTCTGGATCATAAAATAAGTCTCGCTGAAAGGAGCCAAGTCTTCTGACTACACGGAATTAAATTAGAAATCAACAACAGAAATTTGTGACCACACCTATACTCCCAGCTCCTCGGAAGACTGAGGTGACAGATCACTGAACCCAGGAGTTTGAGTCCAGCCTGGGCCACACAGTGAGACCTATCTCTTTTAAAAAAAGAAGGAAAGCAAGAAAAAAATCAAATAATAGATATCTGGAAAATCCCCAACTATTGGAAATGATATAGCACACTTCTGAAAAACCAAATGAGATAAATTTTGAAATGAATGAAAATACAACACATCAGAATTTGTGGGATGCCACAAAAGCAGGACTTAGGGAGACATTTGTAGAGCAAAATTGCCCATGTCAGAAAAGAAGAAAGGTCTTGAATCAATGATCTTAGCTTCAGCCTTAAGAAACTAGAAAAAGAAGAGCAAATTAAACCCAAGTAAACAGAAAACAAGAAACAGTATCAATGTGGAAATCAACAAAATAGCAAACAGAAAAACAACAGAGAAAAATCAAAAGCTGGTTCTTTGGGAAGCTCAGTAAAACCTCTGGCCAGGTCAGGAAAAAAGAGAATATACAAACCAGCATCAGGAATAAGAGAGTGATGTCATCACAGATCTTGCAGATAGTAGAAGAATAATACGGGAATATTATGAACAACTTTATGCCTCTGAATTTGACAATTTAGATTAAATGGACAAATTTCTTGAAAGATACAAGCTCATTCAGGAAGAGACAACCTGGGCCATGGTTGGGTATGGTGGCTCACACCTGTAAACCCAGCACTTTGAAAGGTTGAAGCAGCACTGCTTGAGGAGTTCAAGACCAGCCTGGGCAACACAGTGAGACCCCATCTCTACAAAAAATTAAAAAATTAGCCAGGCATGGTGGTGCACACCTATAGTCTCAGCTACTCAGGATGCTGAGACAGAAGCATCCTGTCCAGGAATTCAAGGTTACAGTGAGCTATGATCGTACCGCTGCACTCTAGCCTGGGGGACAGAATGAGACTCCGTCTCTTTAAAAAAAAATAAAAATAAAAAAAGAAGAGACAACCTGAATAGCCCTGTATCTATTAAAGAAATTGAATGTTGAATCTATTAAAGAAACTGGATTTGTAGTTAAAAACCTCTCTAAAAAGAAAATTCCAGGTCCCACTTCACTGGTAAACTCTACCCAATATTTAAGGAAGAAATAATAGCAATCCTCCGTAAACTCTTCCAGAAAACTGAACAAGAGGGAGCACCCCAACCCCTCCTTTGAGGCCACACAGGCAGGATGGAGACGCCCTGCTCACCCGTGTTTGTGGCGAGGACCACCTTTGCTGAAGTGAGGCTTTCCAGCATGGCTGCTTCTTCCCTTGCCTTCAGTTCTTTTCTTAACAGCTTAATTTCATTTCGAAAATTACCTTTCTCTCTCTTATCCTGGGTCTTTTTGTTTTTCACCTGTGAAGGGAAGCAAAGAAAATATAACTATTTTCACATGACTTTGCACTTCTTTAACTCTGTGCAGCATTTCTAATCAGTTGGCCCAGTTCAACAAGCTCCTTAAAAAGCACTAAAAAGTAAAAAATCTGTCTGGAAGGAGCCGCAGACACACACAGGTGACTAAGCACCTTACGTCCTAACGTGCCTTAAAGTCGCTGTCGCCCACACAGGGAGCGGCAGAAAGGGAACGTTTCTGGTACTGGAAGAGACAGCATTTCAGCTGCAAACTCAGCTGAGGCCACAGACCGGACCACCCTGCCCTGCGCAGAGTCAGCAGGCATGTTCTTAGGGAAGTAAAAACCCAGGGTCTGGGTTGTAGGTGCTTATAAACGGAGAGGCTGAGCTTCATTTTTATTCCACATTTTCAAAAGATTAAAGAATTTTTTTCGGCTGGTCTGAAGGTAGTGAGTTCCCCGACTTGATTGTTCACAGATCGAACCCCCTGTTCCACTCTTTCCCCCTCCTCACTACTGCATTTGACTGGTCTTAAAAAAAAATTTCTGGCCGGGCGCGGTGGCTCACGCCTGTAATCCTAGCACTCTGGGAGGCCGAGGCGGGCTGATTGCTCAAGGTCAGCAGTTTGAAACCAGCCTGAGCAAGAGCGAGACCCTGTCTCTACTATAAATAGAAAGAAATTAATTGGCCAACTAAAAATATATAGAAAAAAATTAGCCGGGCATGGTGGTGCATGCCAGTAGTCC